>JASGYR010000106.1:0-219471 GCA_030068185.1 Colletes collaris | reverse complement strand
GTCGTGGGAAAACGGCTCATAAAGCTTAAATAGCAGTGTTGATCTGCTTCGCTACGAGAGCCGTTCACATCTAACTAGTCCATGATTATACGACGAGTGCATTTCTGGCCGCATTTGACCTATTTATCGCCGGCAGCGGAGGTTCCGTCCTGTATGTTCAGTGATAACGGAACGAACTTCGTCGGAGCAGATCGGGAATTGAAGGAACACTTCAATACGGTGTATCAAACTCAGAAATGCGAACGAAGTGCGGTCAGGGCATTAAGTGGAGGTTTAATCCACCCAGTGCTCCCCACTTTGGTGGTATGCAAGAAGCCGGCGTGAAATCGGTGAAACATCACCTGAAACGCATCATCGGCGAATTTACACCCACAAGCGAGGAAATGCAGACCCTCCTCTGCAAGATCGAGGCGAGTTTGAATTCGCGACCGATCGCCGCTTTGAGTGACTGTCCCGAGGATTATGCCCCTCTCACGCCGGGCCACTTCCTAATAGGCAGACCGATGAATGCACTTCCGGTCGAGTCAGTGGAAAAGGAAAATCTCTCGCGGCTTACGCGATGGAGAACAATCCAGAAATTCCACGAGCAGCTCTGGAAACATTGGACGCGAGATTATCTCACGCACCTCCAGAAACGCTACAAGTGGCGCACCACCCAAGTGCAGTTAAAACCGAATGACTTGGTTTTGGTGCAAAACCCTCTTCTCCCCCCGAATCAATGGGAAATGGGACGAATCGAGGAAGTATTACCGGGCCGAGACAGGTGCGTGCGTGTAGTTAAAGTACGTACAGTTACGTCTACATACACACGTCCGATTACACGGTTGTGTAAACTGCCCGTCGATGAGTCAACATCGACAACGGCCAGCGAACGCACACGGGATAAACGAAGACCGAATTCCGCCACGAGTAAGTACAATTAAACTTTTACAATAGAAAGTATTGAAAAGTGTTGAAAGTGTACTTCTACCTTCTCTACGGGCTTTACGCGACGTGACCGCGACCTACGCCTCCTATTCTTGTTGCACGGACCGTGCAAGGGGGCAGTATGTTTAAATATCGCTTAAAATGCGAAAATTAATTTAAATCCGAAACAATTCGTTACCCGGTTTGTTTTCGGTTACGCGACCGACCAGGAAGATTCTAGGTCGACGCGTCCGCTATTCAAAATGTTAGAGGACAGAAAAACACGGTTCTCGAGGTTTTCTGCAAAGTCACGCGAACGATTAATTAACGTTCAATTTTGAAACAAGCGGTTCAAACGCCCGAGTTTAGAGAAGGTACGAAAATTCTATAATAGACAGAGACGGACGAGAGACACGGCGACAGCGCCGCGTGACGGAAGACTCTCCCCACTCACGCGCTCACTTTGGCAGCTCGTGCTCGTCCGTCACTCGCTATCAAACCACTGCCACGAGCACTTCGGTAACCGAACACGCTCAGCAGTCGAACCAGGAATAATTCGAGCACCCCGATCCGAGTCGAGTTCCTCGACTACCCTCAGGTTGTGAAAGAACTATTCACAAGTTAGCGTATCGAGCCAGTCGGTACCCGACCGAGCTCTGTAGAAAGACTTACTAAATTCGGAATAGGCTTGAAGTAATTCGAGTGCTTCCGGGGAATCGATCCATAAACAGGTGTGGGAAGAAATCCTGAGTGGACTCAATCGTTTCCCCAGGGATAGAGGATTAGCTCATCCCAACTTATAGGTGCGAGGTTTTCGCACCTTTCTTGAAGTGCACGACTCCATAATCAAGGTGTGGGAAGAAACCCTGAGTGGAATAATCGTGCACAAGAGGAACCAGATACAAAATTCGACATCCAATTGGCTGTCCGAAACGGCTACGAACCCACCATAAAGGAATGAATAATACACCAGGGTGGATTTGCCGTCTTCAAGTCGACGCGGGACACATTTTAAACCCCAGCTATCGGCGAAAGCTAGGACACGTTCAAACATCTCCAGGAGTACGGTCCTGTGCGTAGGACGGAGCATCCGACAAAGCAACGTGGTCTCAGGCACAACCGTAAGTCGACCTAAGGGCGCCGTTGACAAGCCTGCACCACACAGTGCCGTACGCACTTACGAAGGCGGTGAAGGGCCGGGGACCGGCTGAAGGTTGGAGCCTTACAGCCTCCCTCCGATCACCTTTCCTGCGACAGTCATAAAACAAAGTCTTAAGTTGCAGTCAGAATTGCAGTCGTGACGAGCAGAAATCTCGTACACGACAATAATAAAGCGATTCCCGATTTAACGGGAACGCTCACATATACTGATCCACTAGCTTAGCTGCGCATCGCGGCGGCTGAGATCCCCGCTCCTGGGTGCGACAAGCACAGACCAGACGAGCGCGGAAGAAAGTAAGACACACAGCGTGATTCACGTTCACAGGTATTTAACGCCTATTCGTGTCTCTTTCTGTTACAGGTTTACCAAACAGGATTAGCTGCAGCGGCGTCTGGCCGGGCAGACAATCATTATATAATCACCAATAAACCATAACATAATAAAAGGCTTAGTCGAGTCACTCGACTAAAAATTAAATTAAAATCTGTATTCTTTTCACGACGTTTCCTTCCCTCACGATCCGGACCACCGTTAGGCGAGGTTTTCAAACCTACTCCCCTAACAGAAGGATAACTGACAAACTAACTAACTAACTGCAAACTACTAACTAACTAACTAACTGACAAACTAACTAACTTTTGACAATCTAACTAAATAACTGCAAAATATCTAACTAACTGCAAACAAGCTATCTAACTGCAAACAATCTATCTAACAACAAACAAACTAACTGACGGACAAACTAACTAACTAACTGACAAACTAACTAACTGACTGCAAAATAACTAACTCACTGACAAACTAAATAACTAACTCCTAACAAACTAACTAAATGCAAATTATCTAACTAACTTACAAACTACCTAATATAATGCAAACTAACTAACTAACTATCTAACTGACACACTAACTAACTAACTGACAATCTAACTAAATATGTGCAAACTGTCTAACTAACTGCACACTAGCTAACTATATACAAAGAATCTAACTAACTGCAAACAAACTAACTAACTGATAAACTAACTTACTAACTGACAAACTAACTAACTATCTGAAAATTAATTTACTAACTGACAAACTAACTAAATAACTGCACGATAACTAACTAACTTACAAACTAAGTAACTAACTGCAAACTAACTAACTAACTGACAAACTAACTAAGTAACTGCAAACTGAATAACTAACTCTCAAACTAAGTAATTTACACCAAACTAACTAACTAACTGCAAAATAACTAACTAACTGACAAACTAAGTAACTAACTGCAAACAAACTAACTAACTTACAAAAGTAACTAGTACAATGTAAACTAACTAACAAACTGACAAACAATCTATCTAACTGACAAACAAACAAACTAACTGACAAACTACCTAAATAACTGCAAACTGTCTACCTAAATGCAAACTAGCTAATTATCTGCAAACAATCTAACTACCTGCAAACTAACTAACTAACAGCAAGCAATCCAACTAACCGCAAACTAACTAACTAACCGGCAAACAATCTAACTAACTGCAAACTAACTAACTATCTGACAATCTAACTAACTAACAGGCAAACTAACTAACCAACTGCAGGATAAATAAATTAGTGACAAACTGACTAACTAACTCCAAACAATCTAACTAACTGCAAACTAACTAACTATCTGACAAACTAACTAACTAACTGCAAACTAACTAAGTAACTGACAAACTAACTAACTAACTGCAAACTAACAAACTAACTGACAAACTAAGTAACTACCTCCAAACAGACTAATTAACTTACAAAAGTAACGAATACAATGCCAACTAACTAACAAACTGACATACTAACTATCTAACTGACAAACTAACTAACTCACTGCAAACTATGTAACTAACTCCCAAACTAAGTAATTTATACCAAACTAACTAACTAACTGACATACTAAATAACTAACAGCAAACTGACTAACGAACTTACAAACTAACTAACTAACTGCAAACTAACTAACTAATTGACAAACTGAATAACTAAATAACAAATTAACTAACATAATGCAAACTTACTAATTAACTGATAATGTAATTAACTACCTGGCAAACTAACTAATGTAGTGCGAACTGACTAACTATCTGCAAACTAACTAACTAACTGACAAACTAACTAACTAACTGAAAAACTAACTAACTGCAAACTAACTAAGTAACTGACAATCTAAATAACTAACTGCAAACAAACTAAATAACTTACAAAAGTATCTAGTATAATGCAAACTAACTAACAAACTGACAAACTAACTAGCTAAGTGACAAATTAACTATCTTAATGCAAACTAACTAATTAACTGACAAACTAACTAATGTAATGCAAACTGACTAACTAACTGCAAACTAACTAACTATCTGAGAATCAAACTAATTTACTGCAAAGTAACTAAATAACTGCAAAGTATGTGGGTAACTGCAAACTGGCTAACTTAATGCAAACAATCTAACTAACTGACAAACTAACTAATTTACTGCAAAATAACTAACTAACTGCAAACTAACTAACTAACTGACAAACTAAATAACTAACAGCAAACAAACAAACTAACTTACAAACTAACTAACTGACAAATTAACTAATTTATTGCAAACTAACTAATATACTATCTAAATAACTAGCTACCTATAAACTAACTATCTAACTGTAAACTAACTAACAAACTGACAAACTATCTAGTTTACTACAAAATAACTGACTAACTGCAAACTAACTAACTAACTGCAAACTAACTCACCAACAGACAAACTAACTAGCTAAATGACAAATTAACTAACTTAATGCAAACTAACTGATTAACTGATAATCTGAATAATTACCTGGCAAACTAACTAATTGAATGCAAACTGACTAACTAACTGCAAAGTAACTAACTAACTGATAATCAAACTAATTTACTGCAAATTAACAAAATAACTGCAAAATATCTAACTAACTGCAAACTAACTAACTAACTGACAATCTAAATAACTAACTGCTAACAAACTAATTAACTTACAAAAGTAACTAATATACTGCAAACAAACAAACAAACTGACAATCTAGCTCACTATCTGCAAACAACCTAACTAACTGCATACTAACTAACTACCTGACAAACTAACTATTTTTCTTCAAAATAGCTAACTAACTGCAAACTAACTAACGAACTGCAAACTAACTAACCAACCGACAAACTAACTAGCTAAATGACAAATAACTCACTTAATGCAAAATAACTAACTATCTTACAAACTAACTAACTAACTGCAAACTAACTAACTAACTGCAAACTAGCTAACTAACTTACAAACTAACTAACTAATTGACAAACTAACTAACTAACTGCAAACCAACTAACTAACTGACAAACGGACTAACTAACTGATAAACTAACTAACTAACTGCAAACTAACTAACTAACTGAGAAACTAAATAACTTACAACAGTAACTACTATAATGCAAACTAACAAACAAACAGACAAAGTAACTATCAAACTGACAAACAAGCTAACTTAATGCAAGCTAACAGGTTAACTGATAATCTGAATAATTACCTGGCAAACTAACTAATTGAATGCAAACTGACTAACTAAATGCAAAGTAACTAACTAACTGACAATCAAACTAATTTACTGCAAACTAACAAAATAACTGCAAAATATCTAACTAACTGCGAACTAGTTAACTAACTGACAAACTAAATAACTAACTGCTAACAAACTAACTGCAAACTAACTTACTAACTGGCAAACTAACTAACTGCGAACAAACTAACTAACTTACAAACTAACTAACTAACTGCAAACTAACTAATTTAATCCAAACTAACTAACTAACTGGAAACTAACTAACTAACTGCAAACTAACTAATTTAATCCAAACTAACTAACTAACTGGAAACTAACTAACTGACAAACTAACTAACTAACTGCAAACTAACTAACTAACTGCAAACTAACTAACTGACTGATAAACTAAGCAACTAACTGCAAACAGACTAACTAACTTACAAAAGTAAGTAATATAATGCAATCTAACTAACAAACTAACGAACTAACTATCTAACTGACATACTAACTAACTTACTGACTAACTAACTAACTAACTGCAAACAAACTAACTAACTGACAAGCTAAATAACTAACTGCTAACAAACTAACCAACTGCAAACTAACTAACTAACTTACAAACTAACCAACTAACTGACAAACTAAGTAACTAACTGCAAACTAACTAACTAACTGCAAACAGACTAACTAACTTACAAAAGTAACTAATACAATGCCAACTAACTAACAAACTGACATACTAACTATCTAACTAACAAACTAAATAACTAAATAACAAATTAACTAACACAATGCAAACTTACTAATTAACTGACAAACTAAATAAATACCTGGCAAACTAACTAATGTAATGCAAACTAACTAACTAACTGACAATGTAACTAATTTACTGCAAAGTAACTAAATCGCTGCAAAATCTGTAGGTAACTGCAAACTAGCTAACTTAATGCAAACAATCTAACTAACTGACAAACTAACTAATTTACTGCAAGATAACTAACTAACTGCAAACTAACTTACTAATTGACAAACTAACTAGCTGCAAACAATCTAACTAACTGACATACTACCTAACTAACTGACAAACTAACTAGCTAGTTGACATACTAACAGTCTATCTGACAAACTAACAAACTTACTGACAAACTACCTAATTAACTTAAAAACTAACTATCTGCAAACTAACTAAGTAACTGACAATCTAAATAACTAACTGCATACAAACTAAATAACTTACAAAAGTATCTAGTATAATGCAAACTAACTAATTAACTGACAAACTAACTAATGTAATGCAAACTGACTATGTTTAAATATCGCGTTAATTCGATGCGTATAAGAATAGTAAAATATTATTCGTCACCCGGTATTGTTTTTCTGCGTATGTAACCGACTCGAGACTGTTCGACTCTCGTGTCCGCTACGCGAAAACAAGGCAGGTTATAAAAACTGTCTCATACGGATTTCTTCGAAACATCACGCGATCGACGAAATTACGAGTGATTTCGAGCTAACGTTTCGGCGCGTGTATAAAGAGAAGGTACGACAATAATAAGTTGGACAAAGACGAATTCAAATTCGTCTACAGGGCCGCTAGTCGGAGATTCTCCCCTCCGAATTTGACTAACCGTGCTGGATCGTCACTCTGAATTTGGAATCGGTAATGAGCACATGGGCATACGAACCCGTTCCCCCTTAAATTCCAAAACGGCCGACTAGTTCTGAGCTCCTCGAACTATCGGAGAAATTACCAACGTGGTACGGAAGTTAACACGAAAAAACGGATCGGCAATCCATCCGGTAACGTCTTAACTTCCACACACGTTATTTAATTTCAATTAAAATTAGAGTCGGAAGCGCAAGGAAGGTCTCGACGAAAACGGATAGGAACCCATCCGGTACCGTCAATACTTCCATAATCGCTTACCTGTTAAAAAGATCAGATCGGAACACGACCTGATTAATTAATTAATTGACTGTAAAATCTCGCAGGTTAAAATCCGATATTTCGATTTCAGCCGTGGGTACGATCCACCTCAGCCTGAATACAGACTCGTATCCCTGTAATCAGAGATCGTGTCCGAGGTATTCAGCAGTGGCTACGACCCACCTTGGTCTGAAAAAATCAAAAAAGTAAAAGAGAACACGGATCGCTGCAATCAGAGGTCGTGTTTAAGGTATCGAGGTTGACTCTCATACCTCTCTTGTATATCAAACGGTTCGGAACCCACAATCCAGGGGTGTATAAAATACCCAGGTGGATTTACCACCTTCTAGTCGAAGTGTGGGACAACTTTCACTCCCAGCTTACGACGAATCGCAGAATACCTCCAAAGATCGCCAGTCTAGTACGGCCACTGTGCGTAGGACGTTAATTCATCAAGCTACGTGGTGTCAGGCCCAATCGTAAGTCGACCCAAGGGCGCCGTTGGCACACCTGCATCACACCGTGCCCGTACGCACGAAATAAGGTGGTAAAAAAGGGCCGAGGAGCGGGTACGGTTGCAGCCTTACAACCTCCACCCGTTACCCTCTCCTACGACAGTCAAAACTGCAGTCGAGGAAGAAAAGAGGTTGAATCTCGTCTTCCCAAAACTGCAATAAGAAGTTTCCCGGTTTAAAGGGAACGCACAACATATACAGTCCACTAGCTTAGCCGCGTAACGCGGCAGCTGAGTTTCCCGCTCCTGAGCGCGACGAGCATAATCAGGAGCGCGTGTACATTAAAACGAGACGGAAAGCGTGACTCACGTTGCCGAATATTTACACATAGTTCCGTCTCCTTTGGTTTCAGAACAGCGTGACACGAGCAGCCGCCAGACGACGGCCAGACGGATCACGCGTCGCCCAATATTACACAAAAGGCTGTATTAATTTAAAGGGTCAAAATAAAGACGTCGTCGAACTTTCGACGACGTGAAAATCTATATAACGTGTGATAATTACTTTTCCATCCTCCTATTCCCTCGTGATCCGGACCCCGTTAGACGAGGTTCTCAAATCAGTGTTTGAGCCCTCCACATTCTAACAGACTAACTAACTGCAAACTAACTAACTAACTGACAATCAAACTAATATACTGCAATGTAACTAAATAACTGCAAAATATGTAGGTAACTGGAAACTGGCTAACTTAATGCAAACAATCTAACTAACTGACAAACTAACTAATTTACTGCAGAATAACTAACTAACTGCAAACTAACTAACTAACTGACAAACTAAATAACTAACAGCAAACCAACTAACTAACTTACAAACTAACTAACTAACAGACAAATGAACTAATTTACTGCAAACTAACCAACTAATATACTATCTAAATAACTAACTACCTATAAACTAACTAACTAACAGCAAACTAACTTACTAACTGGCAAACTAGCTAACTAACTGACAAACTAACTAACTAACTGCAAACTATCTAACTAACTGACATACTATGGGTCTAACTGACAAACTAACTAACTAACTGACAAACTAACTAAATAACTGCAAACTGTCTAACTAACTGCAAACTAGCCAACTATCTGCAAACAATCTAACTAACTGCATACTAACTAACTAACTGCAAGCTATCTAACTAACTGACAAACTAAATAACTAACAGCAAACTAACTGACTAACTTACAAAACTATCTAACTAACTGCAAACTAACTATCTAACTGACAAATTAACTAACTAACTGCAAACTAACTAACTACCTTACAATCTAACTAACTAACTGACCAACGAACTAACTAATTGCAAACTAAGTAACTAACTGACAAACTAACTAAATAACTCACAACAATCTAACTGACTGCAAACTATCTAACTAACTGCAAACTAGCTAACTATCTGCAAACAACCTAACTAACTGACAAACTAACTAACTAACTGCAAACAAACTATCCAACTGACAACCTAACTAACTACTAGATAGATTAACTAATTAACTGACAAAATAACTAATTTAATGCAAACTAACTAACTAACTGACAATCAAAGAAATTTGCTGGAAACTAACTAAATAACTGCCAACTATCTAACCAACTGCAAACTAACTAAATAACTGCAAACAAAGTAACTATCTGACAAACTAACTAACTAACTGACAAACTAACTAACTAACTGCCAACTATCTATCTAACTGCAAACTAGCTAAGTAACTGCAAACAGAGTAACTAACTTACAAAAGTAACTAATATAATGCAAACTAACTAACAAACTGGCAAGCTAATTATCTAACTGACAAACTAACGAACTAATTGACAAACTAACTAAGTAACTGCAAACTATCTAACTATCTGAAAACAAAATAACTAACTGAAAAATAATTAACTAACTGACAAACTAACGAACTAACTGACAAACGAACTAAACTAACTGCAAACAATCTAACTAACTGCAAACAATCTAACTAACTGCATACTAACTAACTAACTGCAAACTAACTAACTAACTGACAAACTAACTAAATAACTGCAAACTATCTAACTAACTGCAAACTAGTTAACTATCTGCAAGCAATCTAACTAAATAGCAAACTAACAAACTAACTGCAAACTAGCTAACTAACTGCAAACAATCTAACTAACTGCAAACAAACTAGCTCACTTACAAACTATCTATGTAACTGACAAACTAACTAACTAACTGCAAACTAACTATCTAACTGACAAATTAACTAACTAACTATCTGGCGAACTAACTAACTACCTTACAATCTAACTAACTAACTTGTAACGCGGGTTCGGGACACGCCGGTTAGGTGGCGCCGGTGAGTCGCGGTACCGCGTTCGGGCCTCCTCCCGGATCAGCGGCCACGCGGAGGAGCGGGATCGGGCGGGTATAAATGACGATGAGTCGGTAACGGTAAAAACTATTCTTTATTATAAACAACTCCTCGGTGGTTCGGACTCTGGAGGTCGCTGGGTGGACGGCGCTTGGTCTTGCGGCGGTTTCGTCGGTCTGGAAGTAACCGGTCCGGTATGAGTACGCGCGCTTATAAGATATGGCTATGACAATGTATGACTAAGACAAAGTGTAAAGTATGACTAAGATGAAGTATGACTAAGACAAAGTATGACTAAGATAAAGTATGACTAAGACAAAGTACGATTAGGCTCGTTATGTAAGCGCACGCGAGGCGCTGCAACAATCTGATTTCGCGGCGCGGCGCGGCAGGGGTATCGACCCGCGGTCTGATTGTTTCGGCGAATCCTACGGGTCACAACCGAGGTCTCTTCCCTGCGGTCGGGCGTTCTCTGTTTTCGCATGAACGGGGTTGGTCCAGCTGCGAGAGTACTCGTTGGGAGAGTACCGGGGCTCTCCTTAGATGCTCGGCTGCGAGCGCGTTCGGCTGCGAGAGTGGTTAGCGGCGCGGCGCCGCGTCGCGGCCATCGTCGGAGATTGTCCGCGCGAGGCCGGTGGATGGCGGGTTGCCGGGGTCGCGGCGTTGCCGAGTGACTTTCGTCACATCGCCCTCTTCTTTGGGGGGGGGGGGGGGTTGTCGCGGACCTATCGTCTTCCCATGGTCCGGCGTAGTGGAGGTCCCCGTTGGGCCGGAACCGGAGAGTTCGGTGTTGGCCGTGGCGCCGGAGCCTCCACTTCCGGGCCCCCACTGGTACGACGGCTTCGCCCCCGTCGGGGAGCTGGACGCTCCGGACTGGCCTGGATGATGGCGGTGGTCCCGTCCGGTAGCCGTCCTTGGCGATCCCAGGCCTGCGGCTCCTCCTCGCTGGCCGCCGGTGAGGAATGCTGCAATGGTCAGCAGCATCGCTGCCGGTTGTCGGGTGGCGGTCCTGTATCCGGGTGTCGCTGGTATGGGAGTCGCGGGGTTGCGTCGCTCCGCGACGTAGGGCCGCCCGCTCACCTCTAGCCGAGGCTCCTGCCTCTTCGGCACGATGAGCTGGGGTCGCGTCGTTTTTCGTTGCGTAGCCTGTAGTTCCATAATTGCAACTATCGTTACGCAGGTCCTCGCCGTTAGCATGCCCTCGGTCCGGTTTCAGGTCGCTGATGTGAATTCTTGTGATTGTTTTGCCCCGGGTGTCGGTGAGGTCATACATGGCCGCGTAATGTTTCTTGCGCACGGTTAGTGGCCCGGTGTATTTGGGCTCTAGTTTGGCGCTAATTTGCTTCAGTTTGTCCGAGAGCACGTGTGTTCTCCGCATGGCCTTGTCCACCCCCCGGGGTTCCAACGGTCGGCGCCGGAGCGTGTAGTGTCGCGCCTGCTTCGGGACGGCTCGGGCTTGGTGTATTCGCACTACTTCGTAGGCTTCGTTCAGCCCCGCCGCTGGCGGACTTGTGGTGATGCCTCGGGGCCCGAGCGGGTGTCCTGACTCCCCGGCACCGCTAATTCCCTCCCGTAGGTGAGGTACGCTGGGGTGTAGCCTGTTGTCTCGGACACGGAGGTGTTGTACGCGAAGGTCAGTTCGGCCAGGTGGTGGTCCCACGTGGCGTGATGGCCGCGGGTGAATTGCGCGATCATGGTTTTTATGACCCGGTTTGTTCGCTCCACTGGATTGCATTGCGTGGTGAACGGGGGGGGGGGCGGCGATGGTTGATCCCGCTGGTCTCCAGGAGTCGGGTGAATTCGGTGCTGATGAATTAGCGCCCGTTGTCGGTCACGACGGTATCGGGGCGGCCGTGTCTTAAGATTACGTGTTCCCGGCACGCCTGGGTGACATTTGCTGCCGTGGCTTTCCTTAGTGGTGCGACTTCAAGCCATTTGGTAAATTTATCCTGCATTACGAGTAAGGTGGTATGCCCGTTCTTTGACCGGGGCAGCGGTCCGACAAGGTCGCTGCTGACGATCTGGCCCGGTCCGGTCGCGGCATGGGCGAGCATGCGTCCTGGCGGCTGTCGTTGGGTTACCTTGTAGGCCTGACAGTTTGGGCATGCTCGTACGTATTTCGCCGCGTCTGCAAACATACCCGGCCAGTAGTACTTCTGAGCGAGCCTGGCGATTGTCCGGGCGACGCCTAGGTGGCCAGCGGTTGGCTGGTCGTGGTTTTCCGCCAGTACGGCGCTTCGTTTTTCCTCCGGGACGCACAGTTTCCAATTCTCTCCTCCGTCGCGGTAGTCCAACCGGTGGAGGATGTGGCGGTACAGTTGGCCGTTCCTTATACAGTAGTCCGGTGTATCTTCCGGCCTTTCGCGTGTCTCCCGCATTCGGCTGGGGTACCATTGGTGCTTGGTTTGGGTTGTGGCTAGCGCGGTGGTGTGTCGGGAGAGGGTGTACGCGACCGTGTTTTCGTTCCCCCGGCGGTATTTGATGGTGTAGTCGTATTGCTGGAGCTCGAGCGCCCAGCGCGCGAGTCGGCCGGAGGGGTTGTCGATCTTCTGTAACCACTGGAGGGACTGGTGGTCGGTGATGATGGTGAAATGGTACCCCTCTGGGTATCCTCGCATCTTGCGGACCCCCCATACTACCGCTAGGCATTCCAGTTCGGTTACACTGTAGTTCCGTTCGGCGCTGTTTAGCGTGCGACTGGCGTAGGCGATTACTCGCTCGACCCCGTGTAGCGTCTGGGTTAGCACCGCCCCGATGCCCGAATTAGTGGCGTCTGTTTGTAGCGTGAATGTCTGCGTGAAGTCTGGGCAGGCGAGGACTGGGGTGGTCGCTAGGTGGGCCTTGAGTGCTACAAACGCTTGTTCCTGCTCCTCGTCCCAGTGCCACCTGGTCGCTTTTTGGAGGAGATGGTTCAGGGGGGCGGTGAGAGACGCGGCGTTCGGTATGAATCGCCTATACCAGGAGGCCATGCCTAGGAAGCGACGTAGCCCCCGTATGTTCGTGGGGGCCGGCATGTCTGTGATGGCGCGGATTTTCTCCGGGTCGGTGTGTATGCCGTCCTTGTTGATCAGGTGGCCTAGATAGGTCAGCTGAGGCACGCAGAACTCGCATTTTGCGAGATTCATTTTCAAGTTTGCCTGCCGGAGTCGTCGGAATACGGTCTGTAGATGTCGGAGGTGCTCTTCGAAAGACCCACTGATTACGATTATGTCGTCTAGGTAGGCAAAAGCGAAGGGTTCCAGTTCGGGGCCGATCACCGTGTCGAGGAGTCGCTGGAACGTGGCTGGGGCCGAGTGGAGGCCGAAGGGGACGACACGGAACTGCATGAGTCCTCTGCCGGGGATGGTAAATGCTGTTACCGGGCGGCTTTCCTCCGTTAGCTCGACCTGCCAGTACCCGTTTTCAGATCGATCTTGGATAGGTATCGTGCCCCCCGTAGCTTGTCGAGGGTGGCGTTTATCTGCGGTAGCGGGTAGGCGTCTCGCTCGCATACCTGGTTTACCCGCCGGTAGTCGATGCAGAAGCGTGGCCCACCATCCTTCTTCTTAACGATGACCACTGGTGAGCTCCATGGGCTTTGCGCGGGCTCGATGACGCCTTCTTCCAGCATCATTTCCACCTCTTGGTCGATAATTGCCTGGACCGCGGGGTTCCGAGGGCGGTACCTCTGTTTGATCGGCTGAGCGGTTTGTAGCCGTATCGTGTGTTGTAAGAGAGGTGTGGGACCGCGGATGTTGGCAAATTGGGCGACCTCCCGTTCGATGAAACCGCGGAGGCGCTGGTCTTCCTCTGGGGTGGTGGCGCGTAATCCTTCGGTGCTGTAGATGACGGGACCCCTCCCCGGCTGTCGGCCCGAGCGGGGGGTCGGTCGGATGGGTATCCCGGCGAGGGATCCTACGTATCCCAATTTCGCGAGGGCGTCCATCCCGAGCACGATCTCGTGTGGGAGGGAGGGTAACACGAAAAACCGATGCCGTATCCTGATGACTCGTACGGAGATGGTGCCTTCCAGGATTTCCTTGATGTTCGCTTCGCCTCCGTCGGCGAGTACTGCGGCGAGGGATTCGCGGTGTCGTTTCCATCCGCGTCGGCGGAGGTGAGTGGCGGACCGGGCGTTGGTGAAGGAGGTAGCTGCGCCGGTGTCGATGAGGGCCCTAAACGGACGCTTGGCCGCCCATACGGTCAGAGTGATACGCCCGTCTTCTAGTTGGTGGGCCGAGCGGTAGGCGTGCTGCGGTCGGCCCGGTTGTCGTTTCCCGCCTGTCTGGAGTCGGGGCACCCGCATTGTTGGCGACTCACCCCTTCCGTCCCGCAGAAGGAACAGAATAATTGCCATGGTTGTGTGCAGCCGTGCCTGAGGTGTCCCGGTTGTCTGCACCTCCAGCAGTGGCTCTGCCGGTGATAGGGTGAGTCCGCGGCGATGAGGCTTGTCCGGTGCGTGGTGCTGGGTCTGGCCGGTCGACGGGCCTCTTCTTCTGCCGCCTGCCGGCGCTGTAGTTCCTCGAATCTCTCCCCCCTGCGGAGGAGTTCGGTCACGGTGGACACGTCGCTCCGGGAGAGGTGAAGCTGATATTCGGCGCGTAGGTTCTTGTACAGGCGATCGAGGGCGCGACAGCTTGATGTCTCCCCCTGTCGACGAAGGAGGGTCTGTAGGGCCGTGACGTATGACCGGATTCCCTCTCTCGGTTGTTGTCTGCGGGCGCGGATCTGCTCGGCTAAGCTATCCTCTTCGTCCGGGGGGAGGAAGCTGAGTTTGAGTTCCCGCACCACGTCCTCCCATGATTGCCAGCCCGCCTTGTTGTTCCGTACCCATTCCAGGGGTTCTCCTCGGAAGAGTTCGGGGAGGCCGCCGATTAGCTGCTTGCTGGTCAGTCCGTAGGCTTCGCGGAGTTCCTCTACCCTGTCGAGGAATTCGTACAGGTTTGCTCCGGTGAAGTAGCAGTTCCACTTCCGTATCTTCTCGATAGGTTTTTCGCCGGGTGGGGTTGTTTCCTCCTGGCCGCGGGTGGTTGGGTCGGCTTCTCCTCCTCCATGACGGCTCGCTGTCTCCACCCCGCGATACGTTCGTCATCTGGGTGTGCTTGGACGAACTCCCGGAGCTGTGTTCGGAGGTCGTTGATAGTGCTCGCGGCTTCCCCTCCGGTCTCGGTCAGTACGTCCGCTAGTGCCGTCTTCTTCAGGGTGTGTATCCACGCCATTGCTTATTCTACTTAGACCAATGTTACAATATCACACCGGGCCGGTTACCGTGAAACCACCTAAAATGATCCTGGCAGGATCGCCATGTAACGCGGGTTCCGGGACACGCCGGTTAGGTGGCGCCGGTGGGTCGCGGTACCGCGTTCGGGCCTCCTCCCGAAGCAGCGGCCACGCGGAGGAGCGGGATCGGGCGGGTATAAATGACGATGAGTCGGTAACGGTAAAAACTATTCTTTATTATAAACAACTCCTCGGTGGTTCGGACTCTGGAAGTCGCTGGGTGGACGGCGCTTGGTCCTGCGGCGGTTTCGTCGGTCTGGAAGTAACCGGTCCGGTATGAGTACGCGCGCTTATAAGATATGGCTATGACAATGTATGACTAAGACAAAGTATAAAGTATGACTAAGATGAAGTATAACTAAGACAAAGTATGACTAAGACAAAGTACGATTAGGCTCGGTATGTAAGCGCACGCGGGCGCTGCAACAATCTGATTTCGCGGCGCGGCGCAACGGGGTATCGACCCCGCGGTCTGATTGTTTCGGCGAATCCTACGGGTCACAACCGAGGTCTCTTCCCTGCGGTCGGGCGTTCTCTGTTTTCGCATGAACTAGGTTGTTCCAGCTTCGAGAGAACTCGATGGGAGAGTACCGGGGCTCTCCTTATATGATCGGCTACGAGCGCGTTCGGCTGCCAGAGTGGTTAGCGGCGCGGCGCCGCGTCGCGGCCATCGTCGGAGATTGTCCGCGCGAGGCCGGTGGATGGCGGGTTGCCGGGGTCGCGGCGTTGCCGAGTGACTTTCGTCACAAACTGACCAACGAACTAACTAACTGCAAACTAAGTAACTAACTGACAAACTAACTAAATATCTGACAACAATCTAACTGACTGCAAACTATCTAACTAACTGCAAACTAGCCCTAACTATCTGCAAACAACCTAACCAACTGACAAACTAACTAGCTAACTCCAAACAAACTATTCAACTGACAACCTAACTAATTGCTAGATAGATTAACTAATTAATATTTGACAAACTAACTTTAATTTAACTGTAAGCTAACTAACTAACTGACAATCAAAGGGAGATTTACAACAAACTAACTAAATAACATGCAAATTATCTAACCAACTGCAAACTAACTAAATGCTACTAACACTCTAACTATACTGCAATCCTAACTATCTAACTGCAAACAATTTAACCAACTGCAGAACAAGCTAACTATCCACAAACAAATCTAACTGTGACAAACTACCAAATGCTACAAACAATCTAGATAACTACCAAACTAACTATTTAACCTTTGACACACTAACTAAATAACTGCAAACAATGTAACTAATAACTGCAAACTAACTAACTAAACTATCATTTTGACCTAACTAACTGTAAAGCCCTTGCTATCTGACAATGTAACTAACTACTAACAGACAAACTAACTAACTAACTGCAACACTATCAACTAACTACAAACTAGCTAACTATCTGCAAACAATCTAACTAACTGCAAGCTAACTAACTAATTGCAAATAACTAACTAACTTATTAAACTAACTAACTAACTACAAACTAACCTTTAACTAAGAACAAATTAACTAATTCACTGCAAACTAACTAACTAATATACTATCTAAGCAATAACTACCTATAAACCTTCAACTATCTAACTGCAAATAACTAATTACCTAGAAAAACTAACTATTTACTGCCAAAATAACTAACTAACCTGCAAACTAATTAACTAACTTTATAAATAACTAACTTTGACAAACTAACTAAATAACATAAAGTATCTAACTAACTTCATACTAGCCTTTATTCACTAACAATCTAACACTTGCAAACTAACTAACTAATATACAATCTAAATAACTAACTACTATAAACCTTAACTATCTAACTGCAAACAACCAGTGCCTGAAAAACTAACTATTTTACTTTAAAACTAACTAAATAACTGCAAACTAATAACTAACACAAACTAGCTAACTAACGTCAATCTAACTAACGAACTGACAAGGTAACTAACTAACTGAGAAACTCAATAACTAACAGCAAACAAACTAACTAACTTACAAAAGTAACTAATATCATGCAAACTAACTAACAAACTGACAAATTAACTATTTAACTGAACAAACTAACTAAATAACTGCAAGAGCTGTCTAACTAACTGCAAACTAGCTAACCTTCTGCAAACAGTCGAACAAATTGACAAACTAACTATTTTACTGCAAACTAACTAACTAACTGCAAAATAGCTAACTAACTGACAAACTAACTAATTAGCTGCAAACTGTCGAACTAACTGCAAACTAGCTAACTATCTCGAAACAATCTATCTATTTGCAAACAATCTAACTAACTGCAAACTAACTAACTAACTAACTGACAAACTAACTAACTAACTGCAAACTAACTAACTAACTGACAAACTAACTAACTATTTGAGCAAACTAACTTACTAACTGCAAACTGTCTAACTAACTGCAAACCTAGCTAACTATCCTGCAAAGCTTCAATCTTCCCCTTCAACATAACTGCACACATAATCCAACCAACTCCATACTAACTAACTAACTGGAAAACTGACTAACTAACTGACAAACTAAATAACACCAACCGCAAACCAACTAACTAACTTACAAACTATCCAACTAATCGCAAACTAACTAACTAACACAACTAACTAACTAACACAAATTCAACTAACTAACTGACAATCATAGAAAACTAATTTAAAGCAAACTAACTAAATAACTGCAAAATATCCCACAATAACTAATTGCAAATCAAACTAACTAACTGACAAGCTAACTTTACTAACTGACAAAGTAACTAACTAACTGCAACCAACTAACTAACTAATGGACAAACAACTAACTAACTGCAAACTAAATAACTAACTTACAGACAACTAACTAACTGCAACCAACTAACTACCTTACAATCTAACTCACAATCTAATTAAATAACTATCTGACTAACTAACTAACTTAAATACAATCTAACTAACTAACTGACCAACGAACTAACTAACCGCAAACTAAGTAACTAACTGACAAACTAACTAAATAAATTGACAACAATCTAACTGACTGCAAACTATCTAACTGATTTGCAAACTAGTTAACTAACTGCAAACAATTTAAATAAATGCAGACTAACTAACAAACTAAGTGACAAAAATATCCAGAATTACTGCAAACTATCTAACTAATTTGCAAACTAACTAACTGCAAACAAGCTAACTATTACAGACAAAACTAACTAATACTAACTGCAAACAAACTATCCAACTGACAACATAATTGCTACAGAAAAGATAGATTAACTAATGTAATTAACTGACAAACTAACTAATTTAATGCAAAACTAACTAACTAACAGACAATCAAAGAAATTTGCTGCAAATTAACTAAATAACTGCAAACTATCTAACCAACTGCAAACTAACTAAATAATATTTGCAAACAATCCCCAACTAACTGCAATCCCTAACTAACTAACTGCCAAACAAAATCTAACCAACTGCGAACAAGTTAACTTTATCACACAAACAATCTAACTAACTTTGACAAACTACCAACTAACTGCAAACAATCTAAATAACTGCAAAGTAACTAACTACCTTTATAATTCTAACTCACACTAACTGACAAACGAACTAACTTAACTCGCAAATAAGTGGCAAACTAACTGACAAACTAACTAAATAACTGACAACTTAATCTAACTGACTGCAAACTAGCTAACTAACATGCAAACAATTTAAATAAATGCCAGACTAACTAACAAACTATAAGTGACAAAATATATCCAGAATTACTGCAAACCTATCTAACTAATTGCAACCAACTAACTAACTGCAAACAAATCTAACTAACAGACAAACTAACTAACTAACTGCAAACAAACTATCCAACTGACAACATAATTAACTACTAGATAGATTAACTAATTAACTGACAAACTAACTAATTTAATGCAAACTAACTAACTAACGGACAATCAACGAAATTTGCTGCAAACTAACTAAATAACTGCAAACTATCTAACCAACTGCAAACTAACTAAATAACTGCAAACAATCTAACTCAACTGCAATCTAAACTAACTAACCTGCTTAAACACCTTAACCAACTGCGAACAAGCTAACTATCCGCCAAACAATTCTAACTAACTGACAAACTACCAACTAACTGCAAACAATCTAAATAACTGCAAAGTAACTTCAACTACACTTACAATCTAACTAACCTTACTAACTGGACAAACGAACTAATCTAACTTTGCAAACTAAGTAATCTAACCGACAAACTAACTAAATAACTGACAACAATCTAACTTGACTGCAAACTAGCTAACTAACTGCAAAACAATTTAAATAAATGCAGACTA
Source organism: Colletes collaris (assembly GCA_030068185.1). NCBI lineage: Eukaryota > Metazoa > Arthropoda > Insecta > Hymenoptera > Colletidae > Colletes > Colletes collaris. Next base: position 199,448 of record JASGYR010000106.1, on the reverse strand, counting down.
ACTAGCAAACTAAGTGACAAAATATATCCAAATTACTGCAAACTATCTAACTAATTTACCAAACTAATTCAACTAACTGCAAACAAACTAACTAACAGACAAACTAACTAACTAACTGCAAACAAACTAATTCAACTGGACAACATAATTAACTACCAGATAGATTAACTAATTAACTGACAAACTAACTAATTTAATGCAAACTAACTAACTAACGGACAATCAACGAAATTTGCTGCAAAACTAACTAAATAACACCTTGCAAACTATCTAACCAACTGCAAACTAACTAAATAACTGCAAACAATCTAACTAACTGCTACAAACTGACTAACTAACTGACAAACTGACAAAATAATAACTGCAAACTGTCTAACTACCTGCAAACTATCTAACTATCTGCAAACAATCTAACTAACTGACAAACTAACTAACTAACTGCCAAACTAACTATCTAACCGCATACTAAATTACTAACAGCAAACTAACTAACTAACTTACAAACTATCTAACTAACTGCAAACTAAATAACTAACTGATAAATTATCTAATTTACTTTTATACCAAATTCAACTAATATACTATCTAAATAACTAACTACCTATAAACTAACTATCTAAATGCAAACTAACTAATTACCTGAAAAACTAACTATTTTACAGCAAAATAACTAACTAAATGCAAACTAACTAACTAACTGCAAACTAACTTACTAACTGCAAACTGTCTAACTAACTGCAAACTCGCAAACAATCTGCAAACAATCTAACTAACTGCATACTAATCTAACTCAACTGCAACTTAACTCAACTAATCTGACAAACTAAATAACTCTACTGCAAACTAACTAACTAACAATTTACAAACTAACTAACTATTCAACTTAAACTCAATCATCAACTAACTTACAAACTAACTAACTAATTGCAAATTAACTTATAACTCAACTGACAATGAAACAAATTTAAAGCAAACTAACTCAAATAACTGCAAAATATCTAACTAATTGCAAACAAAATCCAACTCAACTGACAAACTAACTTACTAACTGCAGCCCAACTAACTTACTTAAAAGTAACTAATATAATGCAAACTAACTAACAGAATCAACCAAATATATGCGCAAAGGCTGTCTAACTAACTGCAAACTGAATGCAACTATTCTTACCAAACAATCTAACTAACTGCAAACTTAAATCTAACTAACTTCAACTATGATAACTAACTAACAATAACTAAACTAAATAACTAACAGCTTAAACTAACTAACTCACTTACAAAACTAAATAACTAACTACAGTATAAACTAACTAACTAACTGCAGACTAAACTAAATAACTGCAAACTGTCTAACTAACTGCCAACCATAATGCCAACCATTCGCAAACAAATCTAACTAACTGCAAACTAACCAACTAACTAACTGCAAACTAACTAAGCTTGAACACAAAAACTAAACTAACTTCTGACTAAACCAACTCAACTAACTTACAAACTAAATAGCTAACTAATATGGGCTATCTAAATAACTAACTCACGTATAATCTAACTAACTAACTGCAATACTTAGCGCTAACTATACATGACAAAACTAACTATTTTACTGCAAAAATAGCTAACCACTGCAAACTATTAACTAACTAACTGGCGAAAGTAATTCAATATAATGCAAACTAACTCAACAAACAGGCAAACTATCTAACTAACTGAAAAAACTAACTAACTTATCTGACAAACTAACTAACTAACTGCACATAATTAACTAACTAACTAACTGCAAACTAACTAACATAACTTACAAACTAGCTAACTAACTGCAAACTAACTAACTAACTGACAAACTAAATAACTAACTGATAAACTATATAACTAACAGCAACACAACTAACTAACTTAAAAAAGTAACTAATAAAAAGCACAATAACTACAAAACTGACAAATTAACTCTATAACTGACAAACTAACTAAATAACTGCAAACTGTCTAACTAACTGCAAACTAAGCTAACCTATTCTGCAAACAGTCGAACAAATTGACAAACTAACTATTTTTAATAGGCAAACTAGCACTAACTAACTGCAAAATGGCTAACTAACTGACAAGCCCAACTAAATAGCTGCAAACTGTCAGACTAACTGCAAACTGGCTAACTATCTCGAAGAACAATCTAACTATTTGCAAACAATCTAACTAACTGCAAACTAACTAACTAACTAACTGGACAAACTAAACTAACTAATATATGCAAACTAACTAACTAACTGACAAACTAACTAACTAACAGCAAAATAACTAACTAACTGACAAAATAAATAACTAACTGCAAACAAACTAACTAACTTACAAAAGTAACTAATATAACACAAACTAACTAACAAACTGACAAATTAACTATCTATCTGACAAACTAACTAACTAACTGCAAACTAACTAACTAACTGACAAACTAACTTACTAACTAATATACTATCTAAATAACTAACTACGTATAATCTAACTAACTAACTGCAAACTAGCTAACTACCTGACAAACTAACTATTTTACTGCAAAATAGCTAACCTACTGCAAACTAACTAACAAACTGGCAAACTATCTAACTAACTGAAAAACTAACAAACTATCTGACAAACCAACTAACTAACTTTCTACACACTACCTAACTAACTAACTGCAAACTAACTAACTAACTTACAAACTGGCTAATCTAACTGCAAACTAACTAACTAACTGGACAAACCAACTAACTAACATGCAAACTGCTCCAACTAATCCGCAAACTTTCAAGAGCTATCTGCGAACAAATCTAAACTAACCGCATACTAACTAACTAACTGCAAACTAACTAACTAACTGCAAACTAACTAACGAGACACACAAACTAAATAACTATATGCAAACTAGCTAACTAAATTACAAACTCCAACAACTAACTGCAAACCAACTAACTAACTTACAAACTAACTAACTAACTGCAAAATTAAATAACTAAATGACAATCAAACTAATTTAATTAAACTAACTAAATAACTGTAAAATATCTAACTAATTTGCGAACAAACTAACTAACTGACTAACTGACAAAGTAACTAACTAACTGCAAACTAACCCTTTAACTAATCCGACAAACTAACTTTACTAACTGCAAATCTAATTCTAACTAACTGACAAACCCAGAATAACTAACTGCGAAAATAACTAATTCGTAACTAACTTATTCAAACTAACTCAACTTTATAACTGCAATTCAACTAATTCGTAACCAATTAACTGCAAACTTGTTAAACAAACTAACTTCCAATTCGTAATTAACTCAACTAACTGACAATCAAACTAATTTTAAAGCAAACTCAACTAAATAATTGCAAAATATCTAACTAATTGAAATAAATCTAACTAATTGACAAACTAATTCTACTAACTGACAAAATGTAACTAACTATTGCAAACTAATTCAATTAACCTTTGACAAACTAACTTACTAACTACCAAACTCTCTTTAACTAACTGCAAACTAGCAAACTATCTCGCAAACAATCTAACTAACACATACTATCTTAACTAACTGCAAACTAACTCAACTAACTCGACAATGAGCTAAAGAACTCAATTGCAAACTAACTAACTAACTTCAAACTAACTCAAGTAACTCGCAAGGCTCAATCTAACTAATTCTTACAAATTAACTCAACTAACTTAAATTAACTCAACTCAACTGACAAATCAATCTAATTAACTAAATCTAACTAAATAATTCCTGCACAATAATACTAACTAATTACAAACAAACTAACTAACTGACAAACTCAATCTTTACTAACTGACAAAGTATCTAACTAACTTAACTGTAAACTCAACTCAACTCAACTGACAAACTCAACTCAACTAACTGCAAACTCAATTTAACTAACACTTACAGAAAGTAACTAATATAATGTAAATCTAACTAACGTAACAGACAAAATTAACTACACACTAACTTGTGTGTAACTAACTAACTGCAAACTAACTAACCAACTGACAAACTAACTAGCTAAATGACAAATTAACTAACTTAATGCAAACTAACTAACTAACTGACAAACTAACTAAATAACTGCAAACTGTTTAACTAACAGCAAACTAGCTAACTACCTCCAAACAATCTAACTAACTGCAAACTAACTAACTAACTGCAAACTAACTAACTAACTTACAAACTAACTAACTAACTGCAAACTAACTAACTCACTGCAAACTAACAAACTTACAAATTAACTATTTAACATACAAACTAACTAAATAACTGCAAACTGTCTAACTAACTGCAAACTAGCCAACTATCCGCAAACAATCTAACTAACTGCAAACAATCTAACTGCATACTAACTAACTAACTGCAAACCAACTAACTAACTGCAAATTAACTAACTAACTGACAAACTAACTAACAAACTGCAAGACTAAGTAACTAACTGACAAACTAACTAACTAACTGACAAACAGAATAACTAACTGCAAACAAATCTAACTCAACTAACTTACAAACTAACTAACTAACTGCAAACCAATCTTGAACTATACTAACACAAACTAACAAACTAACTGCAAATTAACTAGCTAACTGACAATCAAACTAATTTAAAGCAAACTAACTAAATAACTGCAAAATATCTAACTAATTGCAAACAAACTAACTAACTGACAAACGAACTAACTGACTGACAAACTAAATAACTAACTGCAAACTAACTAACTAACTTACAAACTATTTAAACTAACTAACTGCAAACTAGCTAACTACCTCCAAACAATCTAACTAACTGCAAACTAACTAACTAACTTACCAAACTTACTAACTAACTTACAAAAGTAACTAATATAGAATGCCAAAACTAACTAACACACTGACAAATTAACTATTTTACTGACAAACTAATTGGAACTAAATGCAAACTGTCTCAACTAACTTTGCAAACTAGCCAGTTAACTATCTGCAAACAATCTAACTAATCTGCATATTAACTCAACTAACTGGAAACTAACTAACTAACTGACAAAACTAAATAACTAACTGCAAACTAACTAACTCAACACAAACTCACTAACTAACTGCAAACCAACTCAACTAAGTTACAAACTACTAACTAACTAACTGACAAAATCAAACTAACTTAAAGCAAACTAACTAAGTAACTGCAAAATATCTAACAAATTGCAAACAAACTAACTAACTGACAAACTAACTTACTAACTGACAAAGTAACTAACTAACTGCAAACTAACTGACTAACTGACAAACTAACTAAATAACTGCAAACTGTTTAACTAACTGCAAACTAGCTAACTACCTCCAAACAATCTAACTAACTGCAAACTAACTAACTAACTGCAAACTTACTAACTAACTTTACAAGAAAGTAACTAATATAATGCAAACTAACTAACACACTGGTCACAAATTAACTAATTTAACTGACAAACTAACTAAAAAAATGCAAACTGTCTAACTAACTGCAAACTAGCTAACATATCTGCAAACAATCTAACTAACCGCATACTAATCTAACTAACTGCAAACTAACTAACTAACTTTGACAAAGCTGGAAAATAACTAACTGCAAAGCTAACTAACTAACTGCAAACTAACTAACTAACTTACAAACTAACTGGACTAACTGAAAACTAACTAACTAACTTGACAATCAAACTAATTTAAAAGCAAACTAACTAAAATAACTGCAAAATATCTAACTAATTGCTGCTTACAAACCAACTAATCTGCAAACTAACTGACTAACTTTGGACAAACTAACTTACTAACTGCAAATATAACTAACTTACTTACAAAACTAACTAACAAAAATACAAACTAACTAACAAACTGACAACTAACTATCTAACCTTTGACAAAAACTAACTAAATAACTGCAAACTTTCTAACTAACTGCAACCTAGCCAAATATCTGCAAACAATCTAACTAACTGCCCAAACAATCTAACTAACTGCATACTTTGTTAATTGGGAGGTAGGTTTGGAAAAACTCTCGCCTAACGGTGGTCCTTATCGTTGAGGGAAGGAACGTCGGGAAAAAGAATACAGATTTTTAATTTTAATTTTTCACTTCAGTCGAGTGACTCGACGCAGCCTTTTATGTTGATCGGTTTGACAACAAAAAAATTACGCAATTTTGTCTGCCCGGCGGGACGCCGCTTTGCAGCTAATCTTGTTTAGTAAACCTGTAACAGAAAGAGACACGAATAGGCGTTAAATACCTGTGAACGTGAATCACGCTGTGTGTCTTACTTTCTTCCGCGCTCGTCTGGTCTGTGCTTGTTCGCACTCAGGAGCGGGGGATCTCAGCCGCCGCGATGCTGCTAAGCTTAGTGGATCTGTATATGTGAGCACGTTCCCCGTTAAATCGGGAATCGCTTGCTTATTATGTGTCGTGTACGAGAGATTTCTGCTCGTCACGACTGCAATTCTGACTGCTACCAATTTAAGACTTTGTTTTTACTTGACTGTCGCAGGAAAAGTGATCGCAGGGAGGTTGTAAGGCTCCAACCTGCACCAGCCGGTCCCCCGGCCCTTCACCGCCTTCGTAAGTGCGTACGGCACTGTGTGGTGCAGGCGAGATGGTCAACGGCGCCCTTAGGTCGACTTACGGTTGTGCTCGAGACCACATTGCTTTGTCAAGGATGCTCCGTCCCACGCACAGGGACCTGTACTCCTGAGATGTTTGAACGTGTCCTAGCATTCGCCGAGAGCTGGGGTTTAAACAAGTGTCCCGCTGCGCCGGGAAGACGGCAACTCCACCCCGGGTCTTATTCACTCCTGTATGGTGGGTTCTGGGGCGTTTCTGACAGCCAATTGGAGGACGAATTTTGTATCTCGTTCCTCTAGTGCACGATGCATTCCACTCAGGGTTTCTTCCCCACACCTGGGATTATGGAGTCGTGCATCTAAGCAAAGGTGCGAAAAACCTTCGCACCTATAAGTTTACGGATGAGCTAAGCCTGCCTCTATCCCTGGGGAAACGATTGGAGTCCACTCAGGGTTTCTTCCCACACCTGTTTATGGATCGATTCCCCAGGAAGCACTCGAATTACTAGCCTATTCCTGAATTTATAAGTCTTTTTACAGAGCTCGGTCGGGTACCGACTGGTTCGGATACGCTAACTTGTGAATACGCTTCTTTACAACTCCGAGGGTAGTCGAGGAACTCGACCATTTCGGATCCGGGTTGCTCGAATTGCTCGTTTGTTCGACTGCTGAGCGTGTTCGGATACCGAAATGCTCGTGGCAGTGGTTTGATAGCGAGTGACGGACGAGCACGAGCTGCCAAAGTGAGCGCGTGAGTGGGGAGAGTCTTCCGTCACGCGGCACGCTGTCGCCGTGTCTCTCGTCCGTCTCTGGGTTCTATTATAGGGCATTTTCGTACCTTCTCTAAACTCAGGCGTTTGAACCGCTTGTTTCAAAATTGAACGTTAATTAATCGTTCGCGTGACTTTGCAGAAAACCTCGAGAACCGTGTTTTTCTGTCCTCTAACATTTTGAATAGCCCGGACGCGTCGACCTAGAATCTTCCTGGTCGGTCGCGTAACCGAAAACTCAAACCGGTAACGAATTGTTTCGGATTTAAATTAGAATTTCGCATTTTAAAGCGATATTTAAACATACGGCTTTCCCTACTTGCACCTGGTCCGTGCAACAAGATTAGGAGAGCGTAGGTCGCGGTCACGTCGCGTAAAGCCCGTAGAGAAGGTAGAAGTACACTTTCAACAACTTTCTATTGTAAAGGTTTAATTGTACTTACTCGACGGCGTGCCTGGGCCCGTTCGTCCTCCAGCAACCGGAGGGTGGTCAGGAGTACCTCCCCGAGGGCCGAGTCCGGTTCCCGGCGACGTGGTCGTCGGTGCGGCTGTTGGGGTTGGTGGCTCCGGTTTCGGGGGCGGCTGGCCGTTATGGGGCGAGCGGGCCCCGGTTCCGGCCTCCTCCTTCGGCCCGGAATCCCGCCGCTCGTACTGCGCGGGCGGCGAGGCGCGCGTCGCGCCAGGGTCGTTGCTCGACGGCGGGTGGCGGCGTTGCAGCTGTCGCTCCTGCGTGGGCGGTCCCGGGGCTGGTGCGCCGGGCCCGTGGACGCGGCCGGGTGGAATTCTAGCTTTGTAGCCTTCCACCCTGTTCCCACTTCACAGCGTAATGGCCCCTGGCACCTATATGGGCGATATGCCGTGTGGTCCAGGGGACATGCGGGGGAACTCGCAGTCTTTCCTGCCCCCAAATCGAATACTAGGGGCTGTGGGCCCGACTCCTGGGGTTGTCCTCTGGTGTTGCTGCGGGTTCCGCGGTGTGTCCCGTCGCTGAGCCTGTATGCCCGAAGGGCCAGGTTGGTGTTCGTCGGCCAATAACACCATCCGGTTAAATTGCCGGTCAATCTCCTGGTCCCGTGGGGACCCCACTACCGTGACCAGGCTCTCGTCCCCGCTTGATGACATTTTATATATTTTTTATTTTCACTTTCACTTTGCTACACAGCGTGAAACTGGGCGATTCGTCCTGCGGATCCTGCTTTTACGTGCGTGGATGTCGCGAATCGCCTCCCTTCCAGATTAATTACCGGGATGGTAGGGTATATCTCCCCTCCCACTGTATTATTCTAAAGACGTTGGATATGTGAGAATTCATACCGTTTTGATTTAAACGGCTGTTCTCTCTGTCCTTGTCTCGATACAGCGGATTTCGGGTATTCGTTTACCCCGTGTGTTTATTCGCCGGCCGTTGTCGATGTTGTTGACTCATCGACGGGCAGCTTCATACAACCGTGTAATCGGACGTGTGTATGTAGAGGACGTAACTGTACGTACTTTTTAACTACACGCACGCACCTGTCTCGGCCCGGTAATACTTCCTCGATTAGTCCCATTTCCCATTGATTCGGGGGAGAAGAGGGTTTTGCACTAAACCAAATCATTCGGCTTTTTAACTGCACTTGGGTGGTGCGCCACTTAGAAGCGTTTCTGGAGGTGCGTGAGATAATCTCGCGTCCAATGTTTCCAAGAGCTGCTCGTGGAATTTCTCTGGATTGCTCTTTCACTCCATCGCGTAAGCCGCGAGAGATTTTCCTTTTCCACTGACTCGACCGGAAGTGCATTCATCGGTCTGCTCTATTAGGAAGTGGCCCGGCGTGAGAGGGGCATAATCCTCCGGGACAGTCACTCAAGAAAGCGGCGATCGGTCGCGAATTCAAACTCTAACCTCGATCTTGCAGAGGAGTGTCTGCATTTCCTCGCTTGTGGGTGTAAATTCGCCGATGATGCGTTTCAGGTGATGTTTTACCGATTTCACGCCGGCTTCTTGCATACCACCAAAGTGGGGAGCACTGGGTGGATTAAACCTCCACTTAATGCCCTTTTGACCGCACTTCAGCTTCGCATTTTCTGGAGTTTGATACACCGTATTGAAGTAAATTCCTTCAATTCCTCGATCTGCTCCGACGAAGTTCGTTCCGTTATCACTGAACATACAGGACGGAACTCCTCGGCGGGCGATGAATCGGTCCTAATGCGGCCAGGAGAATGCACTCGTCTGATATAAATCATTGGACGAGGTTCGATGTGCACGGCTCTCGTAGCGAAGCAGATGAACACTGCTATGCTATAGCTTTATGAGCCGTATTCCCACGACCGGCGCAGTCGCGGCACCCAGAAGGTCCCGCGAAGTCGACTCCGCAGATAGATAAGTGTCGTCACGCGCGACTGCGCTCCGGAATTAAAATCCTGCATGATTTGCGTGGAGGTATTTGCTTGCCATCTCACGCATCGTATTCATTGGTGGATAACCGTGCGTGCCGCGTTTCGGCAGCCGATGATCCAGAATTTCTGTCTCCACCGTGTACATGGTCAATTGTAAACCCCGTGCAACGTATCCACGTGGCATTGCCTGATTATCATGTTAGATACATATGATGTTTCGGCAGGATAATCAGGTGTTTGGTTTCCCATGCAAGCGTCTTATTCTCCCAACCTTCCACCCACTCGTCAAGACTTCCTTATCGTCGAGAAAAGGGTTTAGGCTCTTTAGAGGGAGATGTCGCAGGGATTCCCCTTGCGCTTTTTCCAAGCACCGGTACTTCTTCTGCAAGAAATGCGTACGCTGTAAGTAGCGTGCAATTCTTTCAGTTGCACGCTGCATTTCCGCTGCTTCGATTTAACTTTTTTGCATCGAACGTTGACCTTTCGTTCTCCGGACCGCCGGCCTCCGGAATCGGAGGCAATAGGGCAGTCACACGTTGTAGCTTGCTCCATTGACCGGAAAATCGTGGAAAACTAAGTTCCATTCCTTGTCCGGAGTGGCCACGAGGGTATGCGATACGCGTTTACCCTCCTCGGTCTCGAGCGAGGCTGGCGATTTCGGCCAATTTTCCTCTGATTGTCGAAGCCATTTCGGCCCTTAAATCCATAATTCGGACTGAATGAGTTCTGCGGCATCTACACCTCGCGAATTCAGATCCGCTGGGTTGAAGCGCGTGGGAACGTGCCGCCATTCAGCTTTTGAGGGAGCATGGTCTGAATTTTGTTGACACACGGTTGGCTATCACAACCTTCCATGTGGACGCATGCTTTTTCAACCAAGCTTGAGTGCAATCTGTGGAATCTGTCCAGCAGATTATGCGGCTCATTTCTATGGGAGAATGACCGTTTCACGTGCACTATAAGCTCGGAAAGTAACACAGCCCTATTCACCTGAGGACGGGGATAGACTGTGTTTTATCGGAGCCACTCGTCGTAAATTTTTGCCATGATTAATGTCGTAAACACGTCATTATTTTTCGTCGTCACACGTAAGTAAGTGACGGCCGAATAGGCAGCGAGTGATGCATCGCAGAGATCCGTGTAGTTCCACCCAGTAACTGCGTCTGCTCCGTATTGGATCCATCTCGGGAATTTTAGTTCTTTGAGACTGCTCCAATCCCTGCAAAACGTGTTCCACGTTTTTGCGTGTCCGTAGGAAATTTGGTCGTCCCACTGGATTTTCTCCAGCCATTGGGACTGCATCAGAATTTTTGCACGGATTACGACTGGTGATAACCAGCCGAGGGGATCGAAGAGCTTCGCGATCTCCGAGAACAAATTCTCTTTTTGTCATCGGTAACGCAGACGGTTGAAACCGTTGCAGATCGAAATAGAAGTAGTCTCCGGATGGGATCCATCGTAGACCAAGCACTTTTAGTTCGGAATCGTCGAACGAGAGTAGAGGTCTACGGCGTGGGAGTGAGCACAGCTTGGGGATGTTCCGCAATAATTTCGCGGAGTTTCCAGCCCATTTTCTCAACTTGAACCCACCGCCCTGCAGGAGAGATCGCCCAGACTTTGCTTGCGAATTTTCTCTAGCAGGGCTTTGTTGGACGCTCCCCATAAATCACGTCGTCAACGTATATGTCCCTCTCGAGGATCGGAGAGGCGAGAGGATATCTCTCTCCATCCTGTTCCTTTAATTCGAGGAGGGTTCGCATCGCTAAGTATGGGGCGCATGCCGTACCGTATGTTACGGTATTCAATTCGTAAGCTTTGAGCTTTTCGTCGTTTAACGCGCGCCATGCGATGCATTGGAAACGACGGTATGATCGCAATGTGGGGCGACGAGGGTTTGCCGAAACATCTTCTCGATATCTGCCACCAGAACGTACTCATACAGACGCCACCTCGTTAGAAACCGAGGTGAAGAGTATCCGTTATCTGTAATTTTGGGTCCGAACATGCAGGACGTCGTTTAGGGATCGCCCTCCGACCGTTCTGCTGGTTGCATTGAGACACAACGCGCAGTTTGGTCGTTTGCACTCTCCGTGCGTACACGACCGCTCGATGCCGGAATGTACAGTCGATTCTGGCTCAATCGGCCTCAAGCCGAGAATCATGTGACCTAAGGACTCGTACTCCGCGAGGAACTCAGAGTATTCTCTGTCGAGGGTCGCATCCGCGTCCAATTTACGCCTCATCCTCGCGAGTGGCGTGACAGCAGCTATGTGGAGACGATTGTCCTAACGCTTCGTCCGGTCTCGGGTGATTCAAGGGCAATCGGACTATAAACCGTCCGGTTTTGTCCCGTTTGACGGTTCTTCGGAAGAGTACTTCGCACTCTTCTTCCGCCTTGGACCGCACCGAGGTCGTGGGGATTTCTTCGGTTTCCCAGAATCGTCGAATCGCGTAATCCGAAGCGATTCGAGAACGGTCTAATGCAGCGTTCTTACCGTGGTCTGGCCGTCGCCTTCCCAGCGTGTATAGGGCTGGATATAACCCAGCCAAACGCCGTTTCTTGAGCGATCGGACCTTCATTCGCCCCTCGTCGGAAGCCCGAACGAATCACCTGAGCGTATAAATCCGCTCCGATCAGAATTTCGATCGTAGGATCGGCCCCTGGCTTCTGGATCGGCTAACGGTAAACCTCGGAACGCACTGTAAACACTCGCGTTCGCCGACGTGTTGCGGTAAGGTCGTGATTTTCGGCACGACGTACGCGTAGAGCGACTTTATCGGTTTCGACTCGTTTATCGAGCCGAGGTTTAAACCGACGCTATATATTATTTGCTGCGTGTCGCCGCCCCCAAGCCCGATACCGTGGCTGGGAGTACGTACCGCGTTTCAATCGGAGGTCGTTTGCCAGACCTGCGGGAAACGAATGACGTCTCCGATCCTTGGTCTAACAGTGCCTCGCGCTATTCGCGATGCACCGTTCTTTCCGAACAGCGCGTACTCGTGCCGTGGCTAGCAGCATCGGTCCTCCGGTGCGCCACATGTACCGAGCGCGGTACAGTGTGATGATTCGAGGCCGGTTTCTTGTAGGCCTTCGAAGTCGTGAAGGTTTTCCTTTTCGGCTTCGACACGGCCATCCTTCGTGGTTGAGCGTTGTAATCGCTCTCGTCACGTTGGCCGTATGTATTTTGTGCCTGCGGCCTCGTATAACCTTGATCCTGCAGTCCATCATAGTGCAGGAGGGTATGATGCTTCCCCCTACACCGATGGCATTCCTGGGGTCTCTGACATTGTGATGCCGTATGAGAAGGTCTGAGGCACAGCACGCAGAGCCATGCGAGTTCTGCACATAAGTGGTGACGCATTTTTTGGCGTCAGCACTTGAAAATTGGTGCATTGAGGCAGATTGTGTGCCCCAGTGCAGAATCCGCATACTGGCATCCGCATTGGTTTTGGTTTCGCCCCGCGTCGTTTGCGGAACTTGAGCGTCTCGGGTTGGGGCCGAGTCGGTTCCCATAACGACGTTAAGTGGCGCTTTTTGCCAGAGGCTTCGAAGCGACGGCTTTTGGTCGAGCGTCGATGGGCTTCGGCATGCGGGATTTTGTTTTCCGGGGCCGAGAGCTGCCTCTCGACGGTCCTCTTTCATCGAAAGCAACGCTTGCGCGTGATGATCGATGAAGGTTCGGACATCCGCGAACATCGGGTAGTTAAAGGTCGAGAGGCCGAGCGATCTCTGCCATTCCAGCTCCAATTTCGGAGTGAAATGTTGTGGGTCGTCCAGTACGCTAGCATCCATTCTACTAGCTGTTCGGGCGTGCCCCTTTTCTTTAATGCAGCGAGAGTCTCTGTGCATTCCACAGTGACCTGCTGCATGCTGGCTAGATCGTTGAATCTAATCTGCTTCAGCGAGAAAATAGTTTGTCGAGCAACCTTCCCGTGACCATGCGTGGAAGCCCGTATTTCTCCTTGAGCATTCTCCACGCTTCCCGGGGAAGTTGCGCCCGACAAACTCTCGGAGCGACGAAAATCGTCGCGAGAGCTGGTCCTTCCAAGCACGCGTTCAGATGGTACAATTTCTGTACGTCTGATAACTGCGCATTATTCATTACCCCGGTATTAAATAGATCCTCGAAATGTTTCCCATTCCCGGGAGGATCCTCCGAATTTAGGCAATCTTTGCTTGGGGAGCTCCAATGGGCATGCTGAATTGCTGGACCTCCGGTGCCGGTGGTCTCGATTCAGCAGCGATTCGTGTCTGCTCGGCGGTTACGAAATCCTGGAATTCCTGGAATTCGTTTTCCACGCCGAGGAGGTAGCCTGGCTTAAAAAGCGTATAGTCTTTGTCTTTTGCGGCGGGAATCATTCTTTCCGCACGTTCGCATACATGGTGCGGGACATCCACGCCAGGTTCGTCCGGGCGTAGTCGAGCTTCTTCTGTGTAGAAGTTTCTCCGTGAATTTAGCCTTCCTGCCCATTTTTTGAGATTTATGCTCACGGATCTCCAAGACGATCGAACTCGTCTGTTAACTCCATGAGCTGATCCTCAATGTCGGCACGCGACATTGACTCGTTTAACGCCTTAGCGAGTTTGTCGAGGATTAATCAACTCGATTCAACTCTTACGATGGTAATTTCGTCACGTGTAAAGGCAGTCACCTTTTTCCCGTTTCCAATCAACCTCGTTGGGATCCGGCTCGAAGGACCTTATGTTCGGGGAGTAGGTTTGAAAAATCCTCGCCTAACGGTGGTCCTTATCGTGAGGAAGGAACGTCGGGAAAAAGAATACAGATTTTAATTTTAATTTTCACTTAGTCGAGTGACTCTGACTAAGCCTTTTATTTTCATCGGTTTGACAACAAAAAATTACGCAATTTGTCTGCCCGGCCAGACGCCGCTTTGCAGCTAATCTTGTTTAGTGGAAACCTGTAACAGAAAGAAGAGAACACGAATAGGCGTTAAATACCTGTGAACGTGAATCACGCTGTGTGTCTTACTTTCTTCCGCGCTCGTCTGGTCTGTGCTTGTCGCACTCAGGAGCGGGGGATCTCAGCCGCCGCGATGCGCAGCTAAGCTAGTGGACTGTATATGTGAGCGTTCCCGTCTAAATCGGGGAGACTCGCTTATATTATTGTCGTGTACGAGATTTCTGCTCGTCACGACTGCAATTCTGGACTGCAATTTAAGACTTTGTTTTATGACTGTCGCAGGAAAGAAGTGGATCGCAGGGAGGTTGTAAGGCTCCAACCTTTCAGCCGGTCCCCGGCCCTTCACCGCCTTCTGTAAGTGCGTACGGCACTGTTGTGGTGCAGGCTGGTCAACGGCGCCCTTAGGTCGACTTACGGTTGTGCCTTGAGACCACGTTGCTTCTGTCGGATGCTCCGTCCTACGCACAGGGACCGTACTCCTGGAGAGATGTTTGAACGTGTCTAAGCTTTCGCCGATAGCTGGAGTTGAAAAAAGTGTCCCGCTTCCGCCTGGAAGACGGCAAATCCACCCAGGGGTATTATTCACTTCCTGTATGGTGGGTTCGAAGCCGTTTCTGACAGCCAATTGGAGGACGAATTTTGTATTCAGTTCCTCTAGTGCTGATAACGATGATTCCACTCCGGGTTTCTCCCCACACCTGGATTATGGAGTCGTGCACTAAGAAAGGTGCGAAAAAAACCTCGCACCTATAAGTTGGGATGAGCTAAGCCCTCTATCCTGGGGAAACGATTGAGGTCCACTCAGGGGTTTCTTCCCACACCTGTTTATGGATCGATTCCCCGGAAGCACTCGAATTACTTCAAGCCTATTCCGAATTTATAAGTCTTTTTACAGAGCTCGGTCGGGTACCGACTGTGGTTCCGGATACAGCTAACTTATGGCGAATACTTCTTTTACAACTCCGAGGGTAGTCGAGGAAACTCGACTCGGATCGGGTTGCTCGAATTGTTCGTTTGTTCGACTGCTGAGCGTGTTTACTGGATACCCGGAAGTGCTCGTGGCAGTGGTTTGATAGCGAGTGACGGACGGTTACCGAGCTGCCAAAGTGAGCAAGCGTGAGTGGGGAGAGTCTTCCGTCACGCGGCGCTGTCGCTTCGTGTCTCTCGTCCGTCTCTGTCTATTATAGAATTTTCTATTACCTTCTCTAAACTCGGGCGTTTGAACCGCTTGTTTCAAAATTCGAACGTTAATTAATCGTTCGCGTGACTTTTGCAGAAAACCTCGAGAACCGTGTTTCTTCTGTCCTCTAACATTTTGAATAGCGGACGCGTCGACCTAGAATCTTCCTGGTCGGTCGCGTAACCGAAAACAAACCGGGTAACGAATTGTTTCGGATTTAAATTAAATTTCGCATTTTAAGCGATATTTAAACAATACTAACTAACTAACTGCAAACTAACTAACTAACTTACAAACTAACTAACTAACTGCAAATTAACTAGCTAACTGACAATCAAACTAATTTAAAGCAAACTAACTAAATAACTGCAAAATATCTAACTAATTGCAAACAAACTAACTAACTGACAAACTAACTTACTAACTGCCAAAGTAACTAACTAACTGCAAACTAACTAACTAACTGACAAACTAACTAACTAACTGCAAATTAACTAGCTAACTGACAATCAAACTAATTTAAAGCAAACTAACTAAATAACTGCAAAATATCTAACTAATTGCAAACAAACTAACTAACTGACAAACTAACTTACTAACTGCCAAAGTAACTAACTAACTGCAAACTAACTAACTAACTGACAAACTAACTTCCTAACTGCAAACTGTCTAACTAACTTCAAACTTTCAAACCATTCGCAAACAATCTAACTAACTACATACTAACCTAACTAACTGCAAACTAACTAACTAACTGACAAATTAAATAAATTCAACTGCAAACCAACCTTAACTGACTGCCAAACTAATCTAATCAACTGGACAATCAAACTAATTTAAAGCAAAACTAACTAATTCTTACTCCGCAAAATATCTAACTAATTTGCAAACAAACTAACTAAGGGACAAACTAACTTACTAACTGACAAAGTATCTAACTAACTGTAAACTAACTAACTAACCGACAAACTAACTAACTGACGGCAAACTAACTAACTTACTTACGAAAGTAACTAATATAATGCAAACCAATCCTTTAACTAACTGGACAGAAACTAACTTACATTAACCGACAATGTAACTAACTAACTGCAAACCAACTAACCAACTGACAAACTAACTAGCTAAATGACAAATTAACTAACTTCATGCCAAACTATCTAATTAACTGATAACCTAAATAAATACCTGAAAAACTAACTAATTTAATGCAAACAGACAAACTAACTGGACACTAACTAACTAACTGGCAATCAAACTAATTTACTGGAAAGTAACTAAATAACTTTAAACATGTAGGTAACTGCCAAACTAGCTAACTTAATGCAAACAATCTAAATAATAGCATGACAAAACTATCTAACTTTACAGCAAAATAACTAACAGACTGCAAATCGTAACTGGAACTATTTGCAAACTAACTAACTGGAATTGACAAACTAACTAAACTAACTTGCAAACTGTTGTTAACTCAACTCGCAAATCCACTAATTACATCATCAAACAATCTAACTAACTGCAAACTAACTAACTAACTCGCAAACACTATCTAACGAACTTACAAAAAGTAATTAATATAATGCAAACTAACTAACACATCGACAAATTAATCTATTTAATTGGACAAACCTAACTAATTAATAAATGCAAACTGTCTAACTAAATGCAACTAGCTAAACACTATTCGTGCAAACAATCTAACTAATGTATACTAACTAATCTAGCTTTGCAAACTAACTTAACTATTTGACAAACCTTAAATACCACCTAACTCCAAACTATTCTTCTTTATTGACTGCCAAACTAACTAATCAATTGACAATCAAACTATGTGATTATTTAAAGCAAAGCTGGAACTATTTAAATCCTGCCGAAAATATCTAACCAATTGCAAACAAACTAACTAAGTGACAAACTAACTTAATATTTGACAATGTTAATAACTAACTGCAAACTAACTAGCATAACTGACAAACTAACTAGCTAAATGACAACAATTAACTAACTTAATGCAAACTAACTAATTAATTGATAACCTAAATAACTACCTGAAAAAGTAACTAATTTAATGCAAATGGATTAACTAACTGAAACTAACTAACTAACTGGACAATCAAATCTAATGATTTAATGATGCAACTTTAAATAACTTCAAACATGTGAGTAACTGCCAAACTCGCCAACTTAATGCAAACAATCTAACTAACTGACAAACTATATAATTTACTGCAAAAATAACTCAACAGACTGCAGACCTTAACTAATGCTAACTGCAAAAACTAACTAACTAACTGGACAAACTAACTAAATAACTGCAAACTGTTTAACTAACTGCAAACTAGCTAACTACCTCCAAACAATCTAACTAACTGCAAAACTAACTAACTAACTGCAATAGCTTACTAACTAACTTACAAAAGTAACTAATATAATGCAAACTAACTAACACACTGGACAAACTTAACTATTTAACTGGCAAACTAACTAAATAAATGCAGGCTGTCTAACTAACTCGCAAACTCAGCTAACTATCTGCAAACAATCTAACTAACCTGCATACTAACTAAACTAACTGCAACCAACTAACTAACTGACAAACTAAATAAACTAACCGCAAACTAACTAACTAACCGCAAACCAACTAACTAACTTTACAAACTAACTAACTAACTGCAAACTAACCTGTTTAAATATCGTGTGTGAGTCGAGACGTAAAAACTCGGCCGCGATGCCCGTATTTATCATGAATTCGCGTAATGGTCTGGAAGGTTCTGCTGACGGGAGAATTTTTCCTCGTCAGTTCAGTATACTACGCAGCCAATTTACCACGTGTTTTTGCTAGCCAGCTTCACTGGAATTCTGGATTAGAGAATAAATTCCAGAAATCGTTATTTGTTAGCGCCGAGAGAGAGAAGAATCGATTTATCGAGATGTCGAGATCGACAGCCGAGGACGCGAAGCGCCGCTGTCGTGGCTATATGCGGCGCGTAGCCGCCTGGCCCAAGCAGCGCGATGCGTCGCTACGCGATCAGAGCTTGCGCGACGGAGGGCTCCAGCCGTAAAGGCCGTCGATGCTTGCAGAGATCGTTTACCTGGATCATTCGTGAGCCGTCATGGCGTCAGGAGCAGGAATCCTGTATAGCGATCTCTCCCCGTTTTTCGTACGAAGCTCCGAGGAGAATGAGACGATCTCTCTCCTCGTAATCGGATCAAGTTACGGACGGTATTTGATTTATTCCAGGAAAATCTCGTCATGGCGACTTGAGATTTCTCGAGATAAAGCGACAATCTGCCTGTCGTTGCAGCGATCGCGGTACACGCCGCGCGTGACACGATCGTAGACGCGGGTAGGATTGTGATTGAACGTTGCAGGTCGTTGCCGCGACACTGCGACGTTAAAGGGATTCGGTGTTAATCACTTCTTTGAGTCTCTTTTCCTATTGAATACGGTTTGAGGCTACTTGCTAACGGAGGAATACCGACATACTGGTTATCTCCCTGGTGGTGGTTCGCCGTTCGAAGCGAGAATCGAGGAACCCACTCGAATCTGCCCGTTAGGTGTACCACATAGAGTACACCGACCGGTGGAGTTGTGGTTTCATCAACCCGTGTGAGCTATACGGCGTAGGGAAGCAACCGGAAGTTGGATACCCAGATATTGGTGAATCACTTCGCGGTGCTCACCGTGCACCGGCTTTAGAGAACCCGCTCCAGTGAACCAGTCGTGAGGTGACAAGGTTGAGCATAAAGCGACCACACCTGGAGCTGGGGGGTTCGAAGCATCGGCCTTCCACCGCTACACCCACTACCAGATGTGAGTCGACCACACTGGGCTGTGATCGTAGGGTGGTTAGGAATTGCAAAGGACGTCGTCCTAATTCGGCGAGCCGCAGGCCAGCGGCTCCTCGTGAAGGAACCGCCGACGAGGGGAAGCATTGAGGGCGATAGGCTTTGCCGGGCGATTCTTTTCAAGGAAAGGAATCGCTGGTTCTAGGCAAGCTGCAAGTGGGTTGGCCGCAGGCCGTTCCTGAGCCGCCACGACGAGGTACTCGTACCTGGACGAGACGTCTCTCTTGCGTGGGTGGCGTTCAAACGTCACCCGCACGGTGAGCTTGTGCTCGCGGGATATAGCCATTTGGAGCCTTACAACCTCCATTTTGGTTTTCCCTGGGTCCGTATTGGCATTGCGAAGCGAACCTGGTAGATCAGAGGAAAACCTCGTTCACCTGCGGAAAGAAGTGCGCGTCGGTGATATCGTAAAATGACTATCTGACCAAAGCAAAAATAATACAGTCCACTAGCTATTGCGGCTGAATTGCCAGTTAGTGCCTTCTCCTCCAAGCAAGCACCAGACTGTCGCTGGACGAGAAAAGCAGCTGACGAGCGTAATCGTTGACTTGTCCGCAAAATATTTATATTTGCCGGAATTCTGTTACAGAAAACCTCCGACGCAGTAACAAGGACGGAGAAAGAGGCGGACCAGGGCCAAACGTGAGCCTCCGGGTCCAGTTTTTTCCCTTTTTATTTATCCGTTCTTTTCTAATTTGTAAAAATAATAGTTTTGCTATTTGGTTATTTTGTAATAAAGAGTATTTGAAAACTTGTACCAATCTCTCTCTACCCTATCTTCTCCTCGTCCAGGAGACCACTCAGAGTTAAGGCCCCTGAGTGCTCTAACAAAACTAACTAACTGACAATCAAACTACAATTTAAAGCAAAACTAACCTTTAAATAACTTTGCAAAATATCTCCAACTAATTGCAAACAAACTAACTAACTGACAAATATAACACCTTAACTGACAAAGTAACTAACTAACTGCAACCAACTAACTCAACTTCTTTAACAAACTAATCTTACTAACTGCAAACTGTCTAACTAATCTGGCAAACTAGCTAACTCATTCTGCAAACACCACTAACTCCATACTAATTCAAAATAACTGGAAACTAACTAACTGACAAACTAAATAACTAACTGCAAACTAACTCAATTCAATTTAACACAAACTCACTAACTAACTGCAAACTAACTCAACTAAATTACAAACTAACTAACTAACTGACAATCAAACTAATTTAAAGCAAACTAACTCAAGTAACTGCAAAATATCTAACAAATTGCAAACAAACTAAGTAACTGACAAACTAATCCATTACTAACTGGACAAAGTAACTAACTAACTGCAAACTAACTGACTAACTGGACAAATCCAACTTACTAACTGCAAACTAACTAACTTACCTTACAAAACTGACTAATATAATGCAAGACCAACTAACAAACTGACAACCAACCATCTAACTGACAAACTAACTAAATAACTGCGTAAACTTTCTAACTAATACTGCAAACTAAGCTAACTATCTGCAAACAATCTAATCCTAACTACATACTAACTAGCTAACTGCAAACTAACTAACTAACTGGACAAACTAAATAACTAACTGCAACCTAACTAACTAACCATACGAACTAACTAACTGCATAAATTAACTAAGCTAACTGACAATCAGAAAGCTAATTTAAAGCAAACTAATCTAAATAACTTGCAAAAAATATCTAACTAATTGCTAAAACCATAAATCCAACTAACTGACAAACTAACTTACTAACTTGACAAAGTAACTAACTAACTGCAAACTAATAACTAACTAACTGACAAACCTAACTTCCTATTTACTGCAAACTGTCTAACTAACTGCAAACTTTCAAACAATCTGCCAAACAATCTAACTAACTGCATACTAACCAACTAACTTTACCAAACCAACTCCAACTAACTGACAAACTAAATAACTAACTGCAACCAACTAACTGACCGCCAAACTAACTAATCAACTGGACAATCAAAAATCCTAATTTTAAAAGCAAACATAACCAATTAACCTGCAGAATATCTAACTAATTGCAAAACAAACTAACTAAGTGACAAACTAACTAACTAACTCAGAAACTAGTCAATAACTAACAGCAAAACCAACTAACTCAACTTACAAAAGTAACTAATATAATTCAAACTAACTAACAAACTGACAAATTAACTATTTAACTGACGAACTAACTAAATAACTGCAAACTGTCTAACTAACTGCAAACTAGCCAAATATCTGCAAACAATCTAACTAACTCCATACTAACTAACTAACTGGAAACTAACTAACTAACTGACAAACTAAATAACTAACTGCAAACTAACTAACTAACTTACAAACTCACTAACTAACTGCAAACTAACTAACTAAGTTACAAACTAACTAACTAACTGACAATCAAACTAATTTAAAGCAAACTAAATAAGTAACTGCAAAATATCTAACAAATTGCAAACAAACTAACTCAACTGGACAAACTAACACTAACATGACAAAGTAACTAACTAACTGCAAACTAACTGACTAATAACTGTCAAACTAACAACTTACTAACTGCAAACCAACTATAACTTACTTACAAAAACTAACTAATATAATGCAAACTAACTAACAAACTGACAATACTAACCATCTAACTGGACAAACTTACTAAATAACTGCAAACTTTTCTAACTAACTGCAAACTAGCTAACTATCTGCAAACAATCTAACTAACTACATACTAACTAGCTAACTAAAGCAAACTAACTAAATAACGTGACAAAACTAAAAATAACTAACTGCAATCCCTAACTAACTAACTTACAAAACTAATCTAACTAACTGCAAAGTAACTAACTAACACTGGACAAACTAACTAACTAACTGAGAAAAACCAAATAACTAACAGCAAAACCAAAACTGACTAACTTACACAAAAGTAACTAATATAATTCAAACTAACTTACAAACTGACAAATTATCTATTTATCTGACGAACTAACTTAATAACTTCAAACTGTCTAACTAACTGCAACCTAGCCATATATCTGCAAACAATCTAACTATCTGCAAACAATCTAACTAACTGCATACCTAACTAACTAACTGCCAAACTACAACCTAACTAACTTTACAAACTAACTGCTAACTAACTGCATATTAACTATCTATATGACAATCATACTAATTTAAAGCAAATTAACTATATTACTTAAAAATATCTAACTAATTGCAATCAAACTATCTAACTGACAAACTAACTTTACTAACTGGACAAAGTAACTCAACTAACTATACAAACTAACTAACTAACTGGACAAAATAACTTCCCTAACTGCAAACTGTCTTACTAACTGCAAACTTTCCAAACTATCTGGGCAAACAATCTAACTAACTGCATACTAACTAATTAACTGCAAACCAACTAACTAACTGACAAACTAAATAACTAACTTTGCAAACTAACTAACTGACTATAAACCAAACTAATCAACTGACAATCAAACTAATTTACAAGCAAACTAACTAATTAACATGCAAAATATCTGCAACTAATTGCCAAACAAACTATTCTTAAGTAGGGACAAACTAACTTACTAACTGGACAAAGTATTACAACTAACTGTAAACCAACTAACTAACTGAACAAACCCTAACTAACTGACGGCAAACTAACTAACTTACTTACGAAAGTAACTAATATAATGCAAACTAACTAACTAACTGGACAAACTAACTTACTAACTGACAATGTAACTTCAACTAACTGCAAACTAACTAACCAACTGGACAAACTAACTAGCCTAAATGACAAATTAACTAACTTCATGCACCAACTAACATTAACTGATAACCTAAATAACTACCTGAAAAAGTAACTAATTTAATGCAAAACTGACTAACTAACTGAAACTAACTAACTAACTTTGGCAATCAAACTAATTTACTGGAAAGTAACTAAATAACCTTCAAACATGTAGGTAACTGCAAACTAGCTAACTTAATGCAAACAATCTAACTAACTGACAAACTATCTAATTTACAGCAAAATAACTAACAGACTGCAAACTAACTAACTAACTGCAAACTAACTAAATAACTGCAAACTGTTTAACTAACTGCAAACCTGCTAACTACATCCAAACAATCTAACTAACGGCAAACTAACTAACTAACTGCAAACTGTTTAACTAACTGCAAACCTGCTAACTACATCCAAAACCAATCTAACTAACGGCAAACTAACTAACTAACTGCAAACTAACTAACGAACTTTACAAAAGTATTAACTAATATAATGCAAACTAACTAACACACTGACAAATTCAACTGTTTAACTGACAAACTAACTCAAATAAATGCAAACTGTCTTTATGTTAGAGCACTCAGGGGCTCTAACGCAATGGTAGTGGGTGTCCTGACGAAGAAGGAAGAAGATAATTAGAGAGAATTGGTACAAGATTTTCAATTAACTTTATTACAAAAAATAAATCAAAAATTACTAATTACAAAAAAAAAAACTTAATGAATAATAGAAAATTTATAGGGACGACAGCTCAAGCCCTTCGGCCGCGTCTCACCCTTTCCGCTTTTCATACAGGTCTTCTGTAAACAAGAATTATACAAGGAGTATAATTGACCATCACTTACTGGACAGCTATTATGTTAATGCGCGCTCGTCAGCTGTTATCTCCGTTATTCTTAACCCGAGCGACCGTGGGTATTGCTCGAAGGTGTGTTAATCCGTCTGCCGATTTGGCACGAAACAAGTGGACACAACGCTGGTATTTTATTTGTTTTGGTCAAAGAAATTCGCTCGCTACGATTTCAACGACGCACGTAACCGGGTAGACGAGCTGTTCCTTCGGTCTCTACCGGGTTCGCTCAGCAAATGCCACGGACGGAAAACCAAATGAAGGTTGTAAGGCTCCAAATGGCTATATCCGCGAGCACGCTCACCGTGCGGGTGACGTACGAACGCCACCGCAAGAAGAGACGCTGTCCTGGTACAAGTGACCTCATGTCGGCGGTTCCTCAGGAACGGCCTCGGCGGTAACCGCCCGCGCCTACCCACGCAGCCGCCTGCCTCGTCAGCGATTCCTCAATCCTGAAGGAAACGCCCGGCAGCCGCCGTGGTTCCCTCGTTCCCCTGCCCATGTTCCCTTCACGAGGAACCTGGCCTGCGGCTCCCAAAGTAGGATCTGACGTCGCTGCAATCACCAAACCACCCTACCTGGTCAGCCCGTGTCAAGTGTGGTTGCTCACAAACTGGTAGTGGAGTGCTTGGCGGTGGAAGGACGGTGCTTCGACCCCTTGCTCAAAAAGTGAGCTTAAATGACTGCGCTCCTAAACCTTGTCTGCCTCACGACCGAAGTGGTCGCTGGAGCGGGTTCTCTAAAGCCTGGTGCGGTGAACCCAACACCTAGGATACCAATACCTGGGTATCTACGCTGGTTGCTCCTACGCCCAAGTACGGCTTGAACGGGTCGTCGAAACTACCACTCCACCGGTCGGTGCACTCTATGTGGTACACCAGACGGGTGGTCGAGTAGGTTCTTCTGAACTATTTGTTATCAGGAGCTAATTGGTTTACCACCACCAGGAAATATCGGTATTTCGATATTTCCGTTACAGTCAACTACTAACCGTATTCGCGGAAGGTCTCCAAGGTGCTGAACACCCGGTTACAACGTCGCAGTCGCGGCAACGAATTACGGCAAACGCCCAATCACAATACTGCGTCTGCGATCGCGTCACGCGCGGCGTGTGCACAATGCGATCGCCGCTGCAACGACAGGCAGATTGTCCTTTATATTCCGTGGGAAAATCTTCAGGGTCGCTTTGAGTCGTTTTGATGAGATTTTCGCCAAATGAATCTACTTGCAACCGCGTACTAACAAGAAGAGTGAGCTGAAGGCTTCGACTCTTCGGGCTCGTGCGTGAAAATGGAGGCAGAGATCGCTTGAGAACGGAACAGGTCTGCTCGGTCGTCGACGGCTCAGTACTGAACCGTGACGATCTGGGTACAGCGCAACGACGGCCCGGCTCGGCTCCCGTCGTGCAAGCGCAGAACCGCGTAGCGACGCGAATCGCGCTGCTGGGCGGGCGGCTACGCGCTGCGTGGCCCGGCGCCACACAAATGCGGCACTGCCCAACGTTTCGTCGTCTATCTCGATTCGATAAATCGATTCTTCTCTCTCGGCGCTAACAGCACGATTTCTGGAATTTATTCTTAGAATCCAGAATTCCAGCAAGCTGGCCCCAGCAAGCAAACACGTAAGCAGCCTCCGGTATACTGAATCCACGATGAAAAATTCTTCGCTCCAGCAGAGACCTTCGTACAAAATTACGCGAATTTATTATAGATACGGGAATCGCGGCCGAGTTTTCCTTCTCGGACTCACGCGATATTTAAACAGTCTAACTAACTGCAAACTAGCTTAACTATCTTGCAAACAATCTAACTAACTGCATACTAACTAACTAACTTTACCAATTAACTAACTAACTGACAACCAAATAACTAACTGCAAACTAACTAACTAACTTACAAACTAACTATTTAACTTAGCAAACTAACTAACTAACGTACAAACTAAATAACTAACTAATATATTATCTAGAAATAACTAACTACGTATAAACTAACTAACTAACTGCAAACTAACTAAATAACTGTAAACTGTCTAACTAACTGCAAATTACCTACCCAACTAACTGCAAACAATCCTAACTAACTGCAACCAACTCAACTAACTAACTGACACTTACTAAATAGAAATAACTGACAAACTAATTCAACTAATTTAATAACAACAAATTAACTGCAAACTACTTCTAACTAACTGCACACTCAACTCAACTCAACTTGCAAGCTTAACTAATTCTAACTGACAAACTAATTGGCTAATTTTTGCCGGTGCACCTACGAAAGTAACTAATATAACACAAACCAACTCAACTAACTGACAAGCTCAATTCATTAACTAATGACAATGTATTACAAGTAACTGCAAACTAACTAACAATTCAACTGACAAACTAACTCAGCTAAATGACAAAATTAACTAACTTAATGCAAACTAACTAATTAACTGATTAACCTAAACTAACTTTACTCTGAAAAAAGCTAACTAATTTAATGCCAAACTGACTAACCTTTAACTGGAAACTAACTAACTAACTGGCAACCAAACTTATTTACTGGAAAGTAAATCTAAATAACTTCAAACATGTAGGTAACTGCAAACTAGCTAACTTAATGCCAAACAATCTAACTAACTGACAAACTATCTAATTTACAGCAAAATAACTTACAGACTGCCAAACTAACTAACTAACTGACAAACTAAATAACTAACTCTAAACAAACTAAAGCTCTAAGGTGTACAAGTAACTAATATAATGCAAACTTAACTTAACACATCATGAAACCTGTAAATAACTAACTGATAAATTATCTAATTTCTGCATACTAACTAACTTAAATATACTATCTAAATAATTCTACTACTACGTATAAACTAAATTATCTAAATGCAAACTCAACTCAATTACCTGACTGTAAACTGTCTAACTATTTACTTAGCAAAATAACTAACTAACTGCAAATTCTAATCTAACTATTTGCAAAACTAACTAACTAAATTGACAAACTTTAAACTTACTAACTGACAAACGTGTCTAACTAACTGACAAACTCAATACAACTAACTGCCAAACTACCAACTAACTTCTTTGCATACTAACTACTAACTAACTGCAAGCTATAACTAACTAACTGACAAACTAAATAACTAACCTGCAACCAATAATCAACTAACTTATAACGCAAACTAACTAACTAACTGACAAATTAACTAACTAACTTACAAACTAACTCAACTAACTGCAAATTAAGTATCTAACTGACAATCAAACTACTTTAAAGCAAACTAACAAAATAACTGCCAAAATAACTAATTGCAAACAAACTAACTAACTTGACAAACTAATCACTAACTGGCAAAGTACTAACTAAATGCAAACAACTAACTAACTGACAAACTAACTTACTAACTGCAAACTAACTAACTAACTTTCAAAGTAACCCTAATATAATGCAAGTAACTAACGAATCCTAATGCCAAATAACTGCAAAACATGTCTAGACTAACTGCAACCAGCCAGTAACTATCTGCAAACAAGTCCTAACTAACCGCAAAACTAACCAACTAACTCCAAACTAACTAACTAACACACAAACTAAAATAACTAACAGACTGCAAAACTAACCAAATAACTGACAAACTGTCTAACTAACTGCAACCTAGCCAACTATCTGCAAACAATTCTAACTCAACTGCAATATAACTAACTAACTGCAAACTAACTAACGAACTGGCAAAAACTAATAATAACTACCAGCAAACTAACTAAACTAACTTACAAACTAAACTAACTAACCAATATACTATCTAAATAACTAACTACCTATAATCTAACTAACTAACTGCAACCAACTAACTCAACTACTGACGAGACTACCTATTTTACCGCAAAATAAAGCTAACCTCACTGTAAACCAACTAACTAACTGGCGAAAGTAACTAATATAATGCAAATAACCAACAACCTGGCAAACTATCTAACTAACTGAAAAACTAACCAACCATATCTGACAAACCAACTAACTAACTGCACACTAACTAACTAACTTTGCAAACTAACTTAACTTAACTGCAAACTAACTAACTAACTTACAAACTGAAGCTAACTAACCGCAAACTAACTAACCAACTGACAAGCTAACCGCTAACTAATCCGAGAAACTCATACCATCTGCAAACAATCTAACTAACTGCAAACTAACCCAACTAATCAAACAACTAACTAACTGCAAACTAACTAACTAACAGACAAACCAACAACTAACTGCAAACTAACTAACTAACTGCACGAACTAACTTCTACTTTGTAAATATATAACTAACTGAGAAACTAAATAACTAACAGCAAACAAACTAACTAACTTACAAAAGTAACTAATATAACACAAACTAACTAACAAACTGACAAATTAACTATTTAACTGACAAACTAACTAAATAACTCCAAACTGTCTAACTAACTGCAAACTAGCCAACTATCTGCAAACAATCTAACTAACTGCAAACAATCTAACTAACTGCATACTAACTAACTAACTGCAGGCTAGCTAGCTAACAGACAAATAAATACTTCTAACAGAGCTAACTAACTAACTTACAAACTAAATAATAACTGCAATCAACTAACTAACACTTTTGAATAACACAAAGTAAACTAATATAATGTAAACTAACTAACAAACTAACCAAATAATTGGTAAATTGTTCAATCAATTCGTAACACTGAAGCAATAACTATCTTTGCAATAAATCTAATCTAATTCGTATAAATTCTAACTCAACTCAACTGCAAACTAACTATTTACTATAAATTGCAAAACTAATTTGAACACTAAACCTAAATAACTACTGCAAACTAATTCTAATTAACACAATTACTAAATTCAACAATTAATTGCACTAAATTCAACTAATTCGTAACTGCACACGAATTCTAATCTTACCTTACAAAAGTAACTAATATAATGCAATACGTAACCAATTAATAAACTTAAATTCTTAAATAACTGTAAATTGTCTAACTAACTACAAAATATAACAACTATTCGTAAAACAATTCCTAACTCAACTGCAATACTTAATCTAATCAATTCGTAAACTAACTAACTAACTGCAAACCAACTCATGAACTTGACACAACACAAACCCCTAATTAACTAGCCAGCACCAACTCAACTCAATCTTACACAAACTAAATAATTCAATCGTACCCAATTAACTAACTCAACTGTACACGAACAGTTTAATTAATTGCAAACTCAATTCAACCTAACTCTGCAAACAAACTATCAAATTTACAGAAGTAATTAATATAATGCAAACGTAACAATTAACAAACTGACAAATTAACTATTTAACATACAAACCTTCAATTAAATAATTCGTGCAAACTAATTAACTAATTGACAAACTAAATAACTTACTGCAAATTCAACTCAACTAACACAAACTAACTAACATATTAACTCGTAACCAATTCAACTAATCTTAAGTAAACTAATTCACTTAAATTAACTAACTAACTGACAATCAAGCTAATTTAAAGTAACCAATAACTAAATAACTGCAAATATCTAACTGATTGGAAACAAACTCAACTAACTGACAAACTAACTTTACTAACTGACAAAGTAACTAACTAACTGCAACCAACTAACTAACTGACAAACTAACATTACCAACTGTAACCGTTCTAACTAACTGCAAACTAGCTAACTATCAAACAATCTAACAAACTGTATACTAACTAACTAACTGGAAACTAACTAACTAACTGACAAACTAAATAACTAACTGCAAACAACTAACTAACTATAAACTAACCAATTCAACTGCAAACTAACTAACTTACAAACTAACAATTCAACTGACAATCAAACTAATTTAAAGCAAACTAACTAAGTAACTGCAAAATATCTAACTAATTGCAAACAAACTAACTAACTGACAAACTAACATACTAACTGACAAAGTAACTAACTAACTGCAAACTAACTGACTAACTGACAAACTAACTTACTAACTGCAAACTAACTAACTTACTTACAAAACTAACTATCTGCAACCAACTAACAAACTGACAACTAACTATCTAACTGACAAACTAACTAAATAACTGCAAACTTTCTAACTAACTGCAAACTAGCTAACGATCTGCAAACAATCTAACTAACTACATACTAACTAGCTAACTGCAAGCTAACTAACTAACTGACAAACTAAATAACTAACTGCAAACTAACTAACTAACTTACAAACTAACTAACTAACTGCAAACTAACTAACTAACTGACAAACTAACTAACTAACTGAGAAACTAAATAACTAACAGCAAACCAACTAACTAACTTACAAAAGTAACTAATATAATTCAAACTAACTAACAAACTGACAAACTAACTAAATAACTGCAAACTGTCTAACTAACTAGCAAACCAGCTAACCAACAAATTGACAAACTAACTATTTTACTGCAAACTAACTAACTAACTGCAAAATAGCTAACTAACTGACAAACTAACTAAATAGCTGCAAACTGTCGAACTAACTGCAAACTAGCTAACTATCTCGAAACAATCTAACTATTTGCAAACAATCTAACTAACTGCAAACTAACTAACTAACTAACTGACAAACTAACTAACTAACTGCAAACTAACTAACTAACTGACAAACTAACTAACTAACTGCAAACTAACTAACTAACTGACAAAATAAATAACTAACTGCAAACAAACTAACTAACTTACAAAAGTAACTAATATAACCCAAACTAACTAACAAACTGACAAATTAACTATCTATCTGACAAACTAACTAAATAACTGCAAACTGTCTAACTAACTGCAAACTAGCAAACTATCTGCAAACAATCTAACTAACTGCATACTAACTAACTAACTGCAAACTAACTGACAAACTAAATAACTAACTGCAAACTAACTAACTAACTTACAAACTAACTAACTAACTGCAAACTAACTAACTAACTTACAAACTAACTAACTAACTGCAAATTAACTAACTAACTGACAATCAAACTAATTTAAAACAAACTAACTAAATAACTTGCAAAATATCTAACTAATTGCAAACAAACTAACTAACAGACAAACTAACTTACCAACTGACAAAGTAACTAACTAACTGCAAACTAACTAACTAACTGATAAACTAACTTACTAACTGACAATGTAACTAACTAACTGCAAACTAACTAACCAACTGACAAACTAACTAGTTAAATGACAAATTAACTAACTTAATGCAAACTAACTAATTAACTGATAACCTAAATAACTACCTGAAAAAGTAACTAATTTAATGCAAACTGACTAACTAACTGGAAACTAACTAACTAACTGACAATCAAACTAATTTACTGTAAAGTAACTAAATAACTTCAAACATGCAGGTAACTGCAAACTAGCTAACTTAATGCAAACAATCTAACTGACTGACAAACTATATAATTTACAGCAAAATAACTAACAGACTGCAAACTCACTAACTAACTGCAAACTAACTAAGTAACTGACAAACTAACTAAATAACTGCAAACTCTTTAACTAACTGCAAACTAGCTGACGACCTCCAAACAATCTAACTAACTGCAAACTAACTAACTCTCTGCAAACAAACTAACAAACTTACAGAAGTAACTAATATAATGCAAACTAACTGACAAACAGACAAATTAACTATTTAACATACAAACTAACTAAATAACTGCAAACTGTCTAACTAACTGCAAACCACTAACTATCCGCAAAACTAACTAACTAACAAAACAATCTAACTGCATACTAACTAACTAACTGCAAACTAACTAACTAATTGACAAACTAAATAACTTACTGCAAACTAACTAACTAACTTACAAACTAACTAACTAACTGCAAACTAACTAACTAACTTACAAACTAACTAACTAACTGCAAATTAACTAACTAACTGACAATCAAACTAATTTAAAGTAAACTAACTAAATAACTGTAAAATATCTAACTAATTGCAAACAAACTAACTAACTGACAAACTAACATACTAACTGACAAAGTAACTAACTAACTGCAAACTAACTAACTAACTGACAAACTAACTAACTAACTGCAAACTAACTAACTAACTGACAAACTAAATAACTAACTGCAAACAAACTAACTAACTTACAAACTAACTAACTGCAAAATATCTAACTAACTGCAAACTAGCTAACTATTTACAAATTAACTAGCTAACTGACATTCAAACTAATTTAAAGCAAACTAACTAAGTAACTGCAAAATATCTAACTAATTGCAAACAAACTAACTAACTGACAAACTAACTTACTAACTGACAAAGTAACTAACTAACTGCAAACTACACTGACTAACTGACAAACTAACTTACTAACTGCAAACTAACTAACTTACTTACAAAACTAACTAATATAATGCAAACTAACTAACAAACTGACAACTAACTATCTATCTGACAAACTAACTAAATAACTGCAAACTTTCTAACTAACTGCAAACTAGCTAACTACCTGCATACAATCTAACTAACTAGATACTAACTAGCTAACTGCAAACTAACTAACTAACTGACAAACTAAATAACTAAATGCAAACTAACTAACTAACTTACAAACTAACTAACTAACTGCAAACTAACTAACTAACTGACAAACTAACTAACTAACTGACAAACTAACTAACTAACAGCAAACTAACTAACTAACTTACAAAATAACTAATATAATGCAAACTAACTAACAAACTGACAAATGGCAACTACGGCAATAACTGACAAACTAACCAAATAACTGCAAACTGTCTAACTAACTGCAAACTAGCCAACTATCTGCAAACAATCTAACTAACTGCAAACTAACTAACTAACTGCAAACCAACTAACTAACTTACAAACTAACTAACTAACTGCAAATTAACTAACTAACTGACAATCAAACTAATTTAAAGTAAACTAACTAAATAACTGCAAAATATCTAACTGATTGGAAACAAACTAACTAACTGACAAACTAACTTACTAACTGACAAAGTAACTAACTAACTGCAAACTAACTAACTAACTGACAAACTAACTAACTAACTTACAAACTAACTAACTGCAAACTAGCAAACTATCTGCAAACAATCTAACTAACTGCAAACTAACTAACTAACAGCAAATTAAGTAACTAACAGACAAACTAACTAACTAACTGCAAACTAACTAACTAACTGCAAATTAACTAGCTAACTGACATTCAAACTAATTTAAAGCAAACTAACTAAATAACTGCAAAATATCTAACTAATTGAAAACAAACTAACTAACTGCAAACTAACTACCTAACTGACAAACTAACTAACTAACTGCAAACTAACTAACTAACTGACAAACTTACTAACCAGCTGACAAACTAACTAACGAACTTACAAAAGTAACTAATATAATGCAAACTAGCTAACTAACTGCATACTAACTAACTAACTGACAAACTAACTAACTAACTGCAAACTAACTAACTAACTGACAAACTAACTACTTAAAGGCAAAGTAACTAAATAACTGCAAACTAACTAACTAACTGCAAACCTAATGCTAACTAACAAAAGTAACTAATTGCAAACTGACTAACTAACTGAAACTAACTAACTAACTGACAATCAAACTAATTTACTTGAAAGTAACTAACTAACTTCAAACATGCAGGTAACTGCAAACTAACTAAATTTATGCAAACAATCTAACTAACTGACAAACTATACTACAGCAAAATAACTAACAGACTGCAAACTAACTAACTAACTGCAAACTAACTATGTAACTGCAAACTAACTAACTGCAAACTCTTTAACTAACTGCAAACTAACTACCTCCAAACAATAACTAACTGCAAACTAACTAACTAAAAGCAAACATACTAACTAACTTTAAATCTAACTAATGCAAACTAACTAACTAGACTGAAAAAATTAACTATTTAACTGAAAAACTAACTAAAAAACTGCAAACTGTATAACTAACTTCAAAATAGCTAACTATCTTCAAACAATCTAACTAACTGCATACTAACTAACTAACTGCAAACTAACTAACTGACAAAGTAACTAACTAACTGGCAAACTAACTAACTAACTGACAAACTAACTTTACCAACTGACAACTGTCTAAAACTAATTTAAAGCAAACTAACTAAACACCAAACTAATATACTAACTAACTAACTTTGAAACAACTAACTAACTGACAAACTAACTAATTAACTGCAAACTAACTAATTAAACAACCTAAATAACTACAAAAATAACAATTTAATGCAAACTGACTAACTAACTGGAAACTAAATAACTAACTGACAATCAAACTAATTTACTTGAAAGTAACTAAATAACTTCAAACATGTAGGTAACTGCAAACTAGCTAACTTAATGCAAACAATCTAACTAACTGACAAACTATATAATTTACAGCAAAATAACTAACAGACTGCAAACTAACTAACTAACTGCAAACTAACTAACTAACTGAAAAACAAACTAAATAACTGCAAACTGTTTAACTAACTGCAAACTAGCTAACTACCTCCAAACAATCTAACTAACTGCAAACTAACTAACTAACTGCAAACTAACTAACTAACTGACAAACTAAATAACTAACTGCAATCTAACTAACTAACTGCACACGAACTAACTAACTGCAAACTAACTAACTCACTGCAAACAAACTAACAAACTTACAGAAGTAACTAATATAATGCAAACTAACTAACAAACTGACAAATTAACTATTTAACATACAAACTAACTAAATAACTGCAAACTAGCCAACTATCCGCAAACAATCTAACTAACTGCAAACAATCTAACTGCATACTAACTAACTAACTGCAAACTAACTAACTAATTGACAAACTAAATAACTTACTGCAAACTAACTAACTAACTTACAAACTAACTAACTAACTGCAAACCAACTAACTAACTTACAAACTAACTAACTAACTGCAAATTAACTAACTAACTGACAATCAAACAAATTTAAAGCAAGCTAACTAAATAACTGTAAAATATCTAACTAATTGCAAACAAACTAACTAACTGACTAACTGACAAAGTAACTAACTAACTGCAAACTAACTAACTAACTGACAAACTAACTTACTAACTGCAAACTAACTAACTAACTGACAAACTAAATAACTAACTGCAAACAAACTAACTAACTAACTTACAAACTAACTAACTAACTGCAAACTAACTAACTAACTTACAAACTAACTAACTAACTGCAAATTAACTAACTAACTGACAATCAAACTAATTTAAAGCAAACTAACTAAATAACTGCAAAATATCTAACTAACTGACATACTAACTTACTAACTGCAAACTCTCTAACTAACTGCAAACTAGCAAACTATCTGCAAACAATCTAACTAACTGACATACTAACAGTCTAACTGACAACCTAACTAACTTACTGACAAACTAACTATATAACTGCAAACTAACTAACTAACTTACAAAAGTAACTAATATAATGCAAACAAACTAACACACTGACAAATTAACTATCTAACTGACAAACTAACTAAATAACTGCAAACTGTCTAACTAACTGCAAACTAGCTAACTATCTGCAAACAATCTAACTTACAGCAAACTAACGAACTAACTGACATACTAACTAAATAACTGACAAACTGACTAACTAACTGACAAACTAACTAACTAACTGACAAACTAACTAACTAACTTCAAACTAACTAACTAACTGCAAACTAACTAACTAACTCCAAACTAACTAACTAACTTACAAACTAACTAACTAACTGACAAACTAACTAACTAACTGGCAAAAGCAACTAATATAATGCAAACTAACTAACAAACTGGCAAACTATCTAACTAACTAACAAACTAACTAACTATCTGACAAACTAACTAACTAACTGCAAACTAACTAACTAACTGGCAAAAGTAACTAATACGATGCAAACTAACTAACAAACTGGCAAACTATCTAACTAACTGACAAACTAACTAACTAACTGACAAACTAACTAACTAACTGCAAACTAACTAACTACCTGACAAACTAACTATTTTACTGCAAAAGTGCTAACTAACTGCAAACTAACAAACTGACTTACAAACTAACTAACTAACTGCAAACTAACTAATTTAATGCAAACTAACTAACTAACTGGAAAATAACTAACTAACTGACAATCAAGCTAATTTACTGCAAACTAACTAAATAACTGCAAAATATGTAGGTAACTGCAAACTAGCTAACATAATGCAAACAATCTAACAAACTGACAAACTAACTAACTAATTGCAATCTAACTAAGTAACTGACAAACTAAATAACTAACTGCAAACAAACTAAATAACTTACAAAAGAAACTAGTATAATGCAAACTAACTAACAAACTGACAAACTAACTATCTAACTGACAAACTAACAAACTAACTGGCTAACTAACAAAATAAATGCAAATTGTCTAACTAAATGCATACTAGCTATACAGGGTGTCCCAAAGATGTTGCGGGTCCTTAAAGGGGGTGATTTGGGGGATGATTGCAAACAACTTTTTAATTTGTGAAAATGCTCTCCAGGGTTTCGTTAACGAGATATTAACAAAAAGCACCGACCAATCAGATCGCGCGCTTTCCGCCCGAGCTCCCATGCTAGCATGGCTACGCGCCGTGCTAGCGTGGCTACGCGCCGCGCTGCGACTTGTGAACAAGCAACTCGGCATGCAACGAGGAAAATTGCGTAGAATGGCAAATGAAAAAGGCGTAGCAAACAAAATCGAACACGTTGTCATGGTTTGTTTGTTATTTCAAGTGAATGATGATTAAAGGATAAATAGATGAAAATCGTGTAACGTAAAAGACGAATACACATTTTTTTAGAGGATTCGAAAATAATAGTTATTTGAAGTGGGAGGATATGGAATACGTAAATTCCTTGTGTCAATAACGTATCCACGAAAAGGAAATTAACGAAAAGTGATCGTAGTTCGTTATTGTGATATAAATCCGTAATGTACTAACTACCAGAACTGATGATGATAACTAATAAGTCTGTTTAAAGCCCGGATAAATATTTTCGTACGAGAATTTTAAGAATTATTGCCGGAAACAAGCCATAGCTTGCGTTAAATTTAAAAATGAATGATTACCAATAAACTGACTAAAACTCACCTTGTCGAAAATGCACCTGTAACTTGAAAACTTGTGTCACTGGGTCACTGAACCGATCCTGGTCATCGATGGACGAGCTCAGTGCACAGCTGATCCCAGGTATACGACACTACCCAAAGTTAAGGGTCGCAATGTCAGGTGCGTCCAGGTCAACGTATCGAATATTCACTTCACTGCACGGCTACTAACACTGATCACTTTATTTTTTGTCGTGAAAGCGTATTGTTCTTACGTTTTAAAAATTGGTGGCCCCGAAAGGGGCCGATTAATAAAAGTATTGCTCCACATGACGGCCTCGCGGCATCATGGACCCTGCGTTGAATACAATCTCGACGCTAAGCGACGAAATGTATCCTCGCTTGGCGTTTGAATATTAGGAATTCCTAACGCAAATGCTCGCACAGCAGCACTTGCGTTCCCGTTGTTCCGGGCGTACACCCAGAACATCCTATAGTACTCTTGAGCCGTGTACATTTCTACGACGGGTTTGCTAGCTGACTGACAGGATTTTTTTCAAGCAACTTCCACTACCCCGAAATAGCTTCTCTCGTTCCATTATGAGTTAACTCCCACCAGGACAAAATTTAGAGATAAAGTAACCAGCATTTGCTGAAAAAACTCGTGGCCTGCAGAAGTGCAACGAATACTTTCACAAAAGCCCGCGTTCTGTCCTTCTACTGCCAATGTACCCATTGCCTCGAGATAGAAAATCGGTTCGAAAGGGCCCGAAGAGAAGAGAAACAGAAAGTCTTCGAGTTGCTATAAAGAAGAAAATGCATACCATTCCTGTTTCACCTTTCCGATACCCTGAGTTTACGTCTGCTACGAGGCGAAACCAATTAAGTCATAAATTATCCGAAACTGTAGGAAACTGTTCTCTACCGCCGACTAGCGGGACAATACGGTCATAAACCGCAACCCTGGCGAAATGCTCTGGCTGATCAGCCTGATTAATTTTGGAGAACTAGAAATTACAGATTATTATCCAACATCAATACGCCTCGCGGAGAGACACAGGAAGAGTGTGGGATCGCTGTCCACCATCTCTCGACCGGACACCGTCGACGCGTATTAAGTCGCAGACCAATTAAGCGCGTAATTTATGACTTAATTGGTTTCGCCTCGTAGCAGACGTAAACTCAGGGTATCGGAAAGGTGAAACAGGAATGGTATGCATTTTCTTCTTTATAGCAACTCGAAGACTTTCTGTTTCTCTTCTCTTCGGGCCCTTTCGAACCGATACACGTGGTGTATGTTTTCTATCTAGAGGCAATGGGTACATTGGCAGTAGAAGGACAGAACGCGGGCTTTTGTGAAAGTTTTCGTTGCACTACTGCAGGCCACGAGTTATTTCAGCAAATGCTGGTTTCTTTTCTCTAAATTTTGACATGGTGGGAGTTAACTCATAATGGAACGAGAGAAGCTATTTCAGGGGTAGTGGAAGTTGCTTTGAAAAAAATCCTGTCAGTCAGCTAGCAAACCCGTCTTAGAACTGTACACGTCTCAAGAGTACTATAGTATTTTCTGGGTGTACGCACGGAAAAACGGTAACGCAAGTGCTGCTGTGCGAGCATTTGCGTTAGAATTCCATAATATTCAAACGCCAAGCGAGGATACATTTCGTCGCTTAGCGTCGAGATTGTATTCAACGGGGTCCATGATGCCGCGAGGCCGTCATGTGGAGCAATACTTTCATTAATAACAATCGGCCCCTTTCGGGGCCACCAATTTTTAAAACGTAAGAACAATACGTTTCACGACAAAAAAATAAAGTGATCAGTGTTAGTAGCCGTGCAGTGAAGTGAATATTCGATACGTTGACCTGGACGCACCTGACATTGCGACCCTTAACTTTGGGTAGTGTCGTATACCTGGGATCAGCTGTGCACTGGGCTCGTCCATCGATGACCAGGGATCGGTTCAGTGACCCAGTGACACAAGTTTTCAAGTTACAGGTGCATTTTCGACAAGGGTGAGTTTTAGTCAGTTTATTGGTAATCATTCATTTTAAATTTAACGCAAGCTATGGCTTGTTTCCGGCAATAATTCTTAAAATTCTCGTTCGAAAATATTTATCCGGGCTTTTTAAACAGACTTATTCGTTATCAGCAACAGTGCTGGTCGTTATTAAATTACGGATTTATATCACAATAACGAACAACGATCCAGTTTCGTAAATTTCCAGTTCGTTGATACCTTATTTACACAAAGAATTTTACGTATTCCATATCCTCCCACTTCAAATAACTATTATTTTCGAATCCTCTAAAAAAATGTGTATTCGTCTTTTTACGTTACACGTGATTTTCATCTATTTATCCTTTATTCATCATTCACTTGAAATAACAAACAAACCATGACAACGTGTTCGATTTATTGCTACGCCTTTTTCATTTGCCATTCTACGCAATTTTCCTCGTTGCATGCCGAGTTGCTTGTTCACAAGTCGCAGCGCGGCATTATGAAGCCACGCTAGCACGGCGCGTAGCCATGCTAGCATGGGAGCTCGGGCGGAAAGCGCGCGATCTGATTGGTCGGTGCTTTTTGTTAATATCTCGTTAACGAAACCCCGGAGAGCATTTTCACAAAGGAAAAAGTTGTTTGCAATCATCCCCCGAATCACCCCCTTTAAGGACCCGCAACATCTTTGGGACACCCTGTATATCTGCAAACAATCTAACTAACTGCAAACTAACTAACTAACTGCAAGCAATCTAACTAACTGCAAACAAACTAACTAACCGTCAAACAATCTAACTAACCGCAAACTAACTAACTAACAGACGAGCTATGTTTAAAGATTGCATAATGCCGAGCGATTAGCCTCGGCCGCAATTACCGTTAATCCTGTTAACGTACAATAACCAAGAGATTATCTCTAATTGGATTTGTATGGCGAACGGTGATTGAAAAACGCGTTTATTATGAGTTTTTCTGGCATCGGTAACGGCTCATTACCTTTCGTTCGAGTGTGCTAACGGTGTTAGTGACGTCAGTACCGTGAGAGAATAGTGCGCCAATAATGTGACAAGGAGAGACGGCCGAAATTCAGACAGCGCCACGGAACGACCAGTAAGAGTACCACGGCGACGACTTCGGCTGTCAATCCGTATCATTCTTACGGCGACTTCTGACCGAGACGCATCGGCTCCCGATCATATTCGATCAGAAGTTAATCGCGATTTAAGAGGAAGATCCTCGTGCGAGAAAGCCATAAAGACTGCTATCGTTAGAAAGGGTGTAGCGAGCCTTGCTCGAAAAGGTCGGAAATTCATTCCCACCTTGCTTGGAAAAACACGATTCGCATTTCGATTCGTGCAAGTGCACCAGAATCTCGTTCGAGAAAATCTCGATCGAGTTTAAGCAATTTAAATTTACTGCATATTTTGGAGGGCTCGAGAATACACCAATAGGGTGTTCGACCTCCTGTGCGGAATTTAAAGGTCGATTCAACGTATACACGTTGAATCATACAGAAGTCGGCGATACCGTCCATACTTCTGGGTGATTGCCCTTCGGCTTAGGAGACACCAAAAGGGAGGCACCTACGTGGTGTACCTCCTGGTGGGCTCACTGTAGTCAAGTCCACGTCCATTTTGGACGTGTGATTTTCGGTCTTCGCCTCCTTACTTCTACAGATCCCGCCGGTGTAACGTTTAGAGGAGCACCAGTGCGGAGAAGTAACGGAGTCGTGGGTCAGGCCCGCGTAGTTCAAAATACTGCAGCGTATCACGTCGAGTAGTGTATTCGTGCAGTGAACAACGTGTTGTCGGGCTTCGCAGTGTAACTCTCGGCCAAATAAGTCATCTGTTGGAACGTGTTAAGAGAAGCCGCAGATTGACGGTCGTGCAGTGCACTGCAGTGCGACTCGACGCACAGACTCAGTGTGCATATTCACGGGAACAGTGCATTA
This sequence comes from Colletes collaris, assembly GCA_030068185.1. Classification (NCBI taxonomy): domain Eukaryota; kingdom Metazoa; phylum Arthropoda; class Insecta; order Hymenoptera; family Colletidae; genus Colletes; species Colletes collaris. Next base: position 157,980 of record JASGYR010000106.1, on the reverse strand, counting down.
GGAGCCTTACAACCTCCTCTTGCATCCCCGTCCACTGGGCAATCGACCACTGAATCGGCGAGGAAAAGAAGTTTAATTCTTTTCCTAGCCAAAATACTGATCCACTTATATTTCGTAATTTACAGTTTACATTTCTCCGCTCCGATACGTTCGAATCACGAACCAAGGAGCGCGAGCAAACGAGCGCGACGAAGATACGTATAACGTGTACGTGTGTCTAACACATAGTCGTGTTTTAGACACGAGGCCGAATATTAATTCATATTCTTAGAACAATCTCGTTAATTTTGCTTTCTGATAACTGTTAATCTGATTATCTGTTTTTATTGTCTATTTTGTAATAAAAGGTCGGTCTTTAAGACCGACGAAAAGAAAATCATTTGTGTCCGATTCACTTCCCTATAATACTCCCACACCTCTATCCGGACTTTGTAGTTAAAAGTATATATTCATTGCTTTTTAACATAAGGTCCTTCGAGCCGGATATTGAGGTAATCGGAGAAAGGGAAGTGTTGGACATATAACACGTGAGTTTCTTCCGTGTACGGTTGTTTAGAAGCGTTTAACCTTCAACAACTATGTCCGTTACGAACGATCCCGACTGGTCTGACCTTGGGGCATACCTCGAGAACCTGACCAGAGGGATGGAACGGATAAATAGGGCATCCATCAACCTCAAAACGATGGGTCGAGCCAAATATACCCAGAAAATTCTGGAAGAAAGGCTCGATTACGTTAAAACTCTGTGGCAACAGATGAACGATCAGTATATGGTCGTGTGTAGGCTTCTCCCTCCTGAAACGACACGATTACGAGTTGTTCCAACGGGATTTCATGGGAAACCGAAAGCGAGTTTCTGGAGTTCCAGGCCTATGTGGCCGCGGAAATAACCCGACTCACCACAGGTCCAAGAACGGTGATGTCGGAAATCCAGCAAACAATACCGATCGAACTCCCGAAGATGAGGTTGGAGAAATTCGACGGGGATCCTTCGAAATGGGAACATTTCGAGGACCTATTTACCGCCGTGGAGTAATAAACAACCCCACGTTAACGGATGTGCAAAGGTTACAATACCTAAACACCTGTATAACCGGGAGAGCCGCAGCCGCTATCGCATCTCTTGCGATAACGGATTCAAATTTCTCAGTAGCGTGGTCGACCCTGAAAGCAGAATTCGGGCTCCCACGCTTGGTACTGATCAAGCTACTTGATCGGATTCTGAGATTGACAAAGATCCGAAAGGGCGACCTGTCGAGTGTTCAGCAGGTTACCATAGGCTTTCGGCAAGCACTCGCTATCCTTTCTAAAAAAGGAAAAGCGGAAGAGCAGCTTAGTTGGCTGCTCACGCATATTGTAGCGAGCCAATTCGATGCCGCGTTGCAAGGGGAATGGGAACGATCCCTCAAAATGTCAACGGAATATCCGATGATAGAGGAGATATTCAGATTCCTCGATCAGGAGGCGCAGGCTATGTCCGTAATTGACGAACATAACCGCAAAATTGCCTCAAAACAGGAACAGAAGCCACGAGTACGGAGTCATAACACCGTCGTGGATTCCCCCCCTGCGCAGCGAAAGTGCACGATTTGCGGACAAACGCATGCACTCTCGGAATGCGGCACATTTAAGCGTTTCTCCGCACTGGTACGTTACCAGATCATAAAGGACAGTCAGGGATGTATAGCCTGTCTGGCCCTGGATCACGACGTAATAAGCTGCCGGAGCCAACAAGGTTGTTCGAGATGCAGTGGCAGGCATCACATCCTGTTGCATTTCGAACAACGCGAAAAAGAGGCGGAAAGCCAAAAGCCGAAATCGAAATATTCGAACGGCAAGCGCGAGGAACGGCGAGATAACGCCCCTCCACAGCGCCGTACGGCTAAGGCGAAAGCCGGCACCGATACCTCGAACGCGCAAGCAGCTACGTCACGGGCCACTACGTCACACTGTACGGCAAGTACAGACGTACCGAGGCCGGTGCTATTAGCAACCGCGATCGTACGAGTGTACGGAGAAAACGGTGCGTCGCGTTTAACGCGCGCGCTGTTAGATCAAGGGTCCGAAACATCCTTCATCTCGGCGAAATTGAGGAATGACCTCAACCTCCCGAGGAAGAAAACCTCAGCTACGGTATCGGGCTTGGGGGGTGGTCGGACCCAAAAAATCAAGTACAGCGTAGGGCTGAATTTGGGAACGGCTTCCGGGGTAACTCCTGTGGTTTCGGCGAGAGTGTACGTCGTGACAAAAATCACGAGTTATGCCTCGCCATCTGTAAACGCGCTCGATAACGACGCGTTGCGAAACCTGAAGCTCGCCGATCGAGCCCGCGTCTGGCCAAAACATTGAAGTTTTGATCGGCGCAGATTTGTACGCTCGAGTTATTCGGTCGGGATTCCGTCGAATATCTCCCGAAGGGCCTATTGCACAAGAAACTGCATTTGGCTGGATATTATCCGGACCGATAGATGCAGCGAGCAAGGTCCAGGGTCACGTGCGAACGTTGCATTGCAACATATTCGGAATCGCTGGATCACGCGATTCGACGGTTCTGGGAAATTGAAGAAATTCCCTCGACCTCGGTGCTTACAAAAGCAGAGGAAGAGTGCGAAGCTCATTTCCAAAAAACTGTCGCACGGGACGCAACGGGAAGATTTATTGTCCGATTGCCGTTTAATCATCCGAAACCGGAAGGAGCACTGGGAGATTCACTCCGTATCGCTCTTTCCGCGTTAACAAGGTTGAGAAGGAAATTGGACAAGGATCAGACCCTCGTACGAGAATACCAAGAGTTTCTCACGGAGTATGAGTCGTTGGAGCACATGACTCGTATCGAGCCCTCTGAAAATCCAGACTCTACATTCCGCATCGAGCGGTCATCCGTACGGAGAGTGCAACTACCAAACTGCGAGTCGTGTTTAATGCGACGAGCCGTACGGTGGGTGGAAACTCCTAAACGACATCCTACACGTAGGGCCGAAATTGTAGAACGACATCACGTCCGTTTTGACGAGATGGAGGCTGTACGAATACGTGTTGGTGGCCGATATCGAGAAAATGTTCCGACAAATTCTCGTCGCCCCGCAGGATCGTCGATTTCAGTGCATCTTATGGCGCACGCCCGAAACCGAAGGACTTCAAGCCTTCGAATTAAACACCGTTACGTACGGAACGGCGTGTGCACCATATTTATCGATGCGTACTCTTCTCGAGCTGAAAAAGCGGGACGGTGACAGATTTCCTCTCGCCGCTCCGATACTCGAGAAAGACATATACGTTGATGACGTATTTATGGGGCACCCGATACGACCCTATTGGAAAAAATTCGTATTCAAGTTTGCGAACTCCTACAGGGCGGCGGGTTTAAATTGAGAAAGTGGGCTGGCAATTCACAGAAATTACTGCGAAACATCCCACAAAGTTCTCACTCCCACGCTGTCGATCTCACCTTATTCGATGACACCGAACTCAAGGTGCTCGGATTGCGATGGATACCATCGGGTGATTACTTCTATTTCAACCTGCAACGGTTTCAACCGGCTGCAGGTCCGATAAACCCACGAACTTTGTTTTCCGAAATAGCCAAACTTTACGATCCGCTCGGCTGGTTATCACCAGTCGTAATTCGGGCGAAGATTTTGATGCAATCCCAATGGCTGGAAAAAATCCAGTGGGACGATCATGTCTCCGCGAATACGTTAAAAACGTGGAACACGTTTTGCGAGGATTGGAGCAGTTTGGAAAAGTAAAATTTCCCAGATGGATCCGTTACGGAGCAGACACAGTTTCGGTGGAATTACACGGATTCTGCGATGCTTCGCTCGGAGCGTACTCGGCCGTTACGTATTTACGCGTAACGACCATGACCGAGCTTATAGTGCACGTGGAACGGTCACTTTCAATAAAAATTGACCGCATAATCTGTTGGTCAGATTCCACTATTACACTTGCTTGGTTGAAAAAACATGCTTCGACTTGGAAGGTTGTGATAGCCAACCGAGTATCAAAAATCCAAACCTTGCTTCCGAAGGCTGAATGGAGACACGTTCCCACCCGCTTCAATCCCGCGGATTTGAATTCGCGCGGTGTCGAAGCAGCGGAACTCATTCAGTCGAAGCTATGAATTTCTGGACCAGCATGGTTGAGACAATCTGAAGAAAATTGGCCGAAAACGCCTGATTCCATCGATACGAGCGAGGGCAAGCGCATTCCGCACGCCCACGTTGCAACTCCAGAGAAAGAATGGGAATTCGTGTTTCGATTCTCAACCTGGAGTAAGCTACTTCGCGTAACTGCATATTGTCTCCGATTACGAAGACCGATGCAAGGTGAGCGAAGGTCGTTCGATGCAAACATTGTCGAAGCTTCAGAATTGCAGCTCGCCAGGGAAAGAATCGTCCGCTAAATACATCGAACGCACTTTGCGGGCGAGTACCAGTGCTTAAAAATCGCAGGAAATTCCCGCGAAATCTCCATTAAAACGTCTGAACCCGTTCCTAGACGCCCACGATGTCTTAAGGGTAGGTGGACGATTGGAGAATGCGACGCTGGCATGGAAGCGAAGCACCCCATAATTTTGCCAAAACATCATGTGTCCACCATGATAATCCGGCAGTGCCACGTAAATACGTTGCATGGGGGCTTGCAGCTGACGATATCATTCATCAATGCATGAAATGCGTGAGATGGAGGGCACAAACCTCCACGCAGATCATGCAGGATTTGACCTTGGAACGAAGTCGTCCAGCCCGGGCTTTTCTAAACTGCGGAGTTGATTATGCGGGATCGTACAAAGTCCGCGACTCCGCGGGCCGAGGAAAAACAGCTCATAAAGCGTACATAGCGGTTTTTGTCTGCTTCGTTACAAGGGCTATACACATTGAATTCATCCACGATTACACGACGAGTGCATTTTTAGCTGCATTGGAGCGATTCATTGCCCGACGAGGAATCCCGTCCTGCATACGCAGTGACAACGGGACAAATTTCGTCGGCGCAGATCGTGAATTAAGAAAACATTTCAATATGGTGTGTAAAACGCCGGAAATGCGAAACGAATGTGGCCAGAAGGGCATTCGGTGGAACATTAATCCACCCAGTGCCCCCCACTTCGGTGGGATGCAGGAAGAAGGTGTCAAATCAGTGAAGCATCATTTGAAGCGCATCATAGGAGAATTCACTCCCACGAGCGAAGAATTACAGACGTTACTCTGTAAAATCGAAGCCAGTTTAAACTCGCGACCGATTGCCGCTCTGAGTGATAGCCCAGATGATTACGCGCCTCGCCTCACACCGGCCCACTTCCTAATCGGAGGGCCTACGTTGCGCACACCTCCTCACTGGAATCCGTGGAAAATGCAAATATTTCTGCATCTTACAAGATGGAGGAAGCAATGCAAGGGAAATTCCACGAGAGCAGCTCTTGGAGACACTGGACGAGAGATTATCTCACGCATCTCCAGAACCGCTACAAATGGCAGACGGAAAATACACGCGCTAAAAATGAACGATCTTGTTCTGGTACAGAATCACTCCTCCCTCCCCCAAATCAGTGGGAAATGGGAAGAATAGAGGAAGTATTTCCGGGAAAGGATGTGCGCATGTACGTGTAGTTAAAGTACGTACAGCCAAATCCACATATACACGACCAATTACGCGATTGTGTAAACTGCCTGGTGGCTGAAGTTTTCGTTTGAGTCACCTTCGGCAACGGTTCCCGAAGCTTCGAACAGGTGGATTCTAAACAAAAAACCGTTCAAGTTCGAAAGGACAAGGATTTTGGAAGGTGAGAACGGTTGATTCTGAACGGCGGCGGAAAAGGCCTGGAAACCCGAACAGGGCGTCGCAGAACGATGCCCTGCCAAAGGCAGCCATCCAGGCCATCCTCGTTTCCCTGCATAGGCTGCAGGGAAACAATTCCGCTGGACCTTCCAATAAATGTGAGTAAATTGCATTTTTTTTTAATTTGCATGCGCCTACTCTCACTCGGGTCGCGGCCATTCGGTAGAATCGCTCCCTAGTTCATTGCACAGCGGACCGTGTAAAGGGGGCGAGGGTATGTTTAAAGATTCGCATAATGCCGAGCGATTAGCCTCGGCCGCAATTACCGTTAATCCTGTTAACGTACAATAACCAAGAGATTATCTCTAATTGGATTTGTATGGCGAACGGTGATTGAAAAACGCGTTTATTATGAGTTTTTCTGGCATCGGTAACGGCTCATTACCTTTCGTTCGAAGTGTAAAGCTAACGGTGTTAGTGACGTCAGTACCGTGAGAGAATAGTGCGCCAATAATGTGACAAGGAGAGACGGCCGGAAATTCAGACAGCGCCACCGGAACGTGACCAGTAAGAGGTACCACGGCGACGTCTTCGGCTGGTCAATCCTGTATCATTCTTACGGCGACTTCTGACCGAGACGCATCGGCTCCCGATCATATTCGATCAGAAGTTAATCGCGATTTAAGAGGGAAGATCCTCGTGCGAGAAAGCCATAAAGACGCTGCTATCGTTAGAAAAAGGGTGTAGCGAGCCTTGCTCGAAAAAGGTCGGAAATTCATTCCCACCTTTGGCTGGAAGAAAACACGATTCGCATTTCGATTCGTGCAAGGTGCACCAGAATCTCGTTCGAGAAAATCTCGATCGAGTTTAAGCAATTTAAATTTATCTGCATACTTTTGGAGTGGCTTCGAGAATACATTCTCAATAGGGTGCGTTCGACCCCTCCTGGGTGCGGAATTTAAAGGTCGATTCCAACGTATACATCGTTGAATCATACGTTGGAAGTCGGCGATACCTGTCCATACTTCTGGGTGATTGCCCTTCGGCTTAGGAGACACCAAAAGGGGAGGGGCACCTACGTGGTGTAAATTCTCCTGGTGGGGCTCATCTGTAGTCAAGTCCACGTCCATTTTGGACGTGTGATTTTCTTCGGTCTTCGCCTCCTTACTTCTACAGATCCCGCCGGTGTAACGTTTAGGAGGAGCACCAGTGCGAGAAGTAACGGAGTCGTGGGTCAGGCCCCGCGTAGTTCAAAATACTGCAACGTATCACGTCCGAGTAGTGTATTCGTGCAGTGAACAACGTCGTTGTCGGGCTTCGCAGTGTAACTCTCGGCCAAATAAGTCATCTGTTGGAACGTGTTAGAGAGAAGCCGCAGATTGACGGTCGTGCAGTGCACTGCAGTGCGACTCGACGCACAGACTCCAGTGTGCATATTCACGGGAACAGTGCATTAGGAGCGCTTTACAACCTCTCTTTCTTGCATCCCCCGTCCACTGGGCAATCGACCACTGAATCGGCGCGAGGAAAAGAAGTTTGAATTCTTTTTCCTAGCCAAAATACAGTCCACTTATATTTCGTAATCGTTACGAAAGTTTATGCATTTCTCCGGCTCCGATACGTTCGAATCACGAACCAAGGAGCGCGAGCAAACTGAAGCGCGACGAAGATACGTATAACGTGTACGCAAGTGTCTAACACATAGTCGCGTTTTTTCCTGTTCTTAGGAATCCACGTGGCCTGCCTCAATCTTCCGGAGTTCGGCGACCGAGCCGAGCCAGACACGAGGCCGAATATTAATTCATATTCTTAGAACAATCTCGTTAATTTTGCTTTCTGATAACTGTTAATCCTGATTTTCTGTTTTTATTGTCTATTTTGTAATAAAGGTCGGTCTTAAGACCGACGAAAAAGAAAATCATTTGTGTCCGAATTCACATCCCCTATAATACTCCCACACCTCTATCCGGACTTCGTAGTTAAAAGTATATATTCATTACTTTTTTTAACAAAGCTATATAACTAACTGTAAGATGGATCTAACTAACTGACAAACATAACTAACTACCCGCGTAAACTAACTAACTAACTTGCAAACTAACTAAACTTAACTGCACACTAACTAAATAACTGCAAAAATATCTAAGTAACTCCGCAAATCTAGCTAACCAACTGCAAACCAATCTACCAAACTGCAACCTAACTAACTAACTGCAAACTAACTCAACTAACTGACAATCAAACTAATTTACTGCAAACGAACTGGAGTAACTTTACAAAATATATAACTAACTGCAATCAACATAACTAACTGACAAACTAACTTAGTAACTGACAAACTAACTAACTTACTGCTAACAAACTAACTAACTGCAAACAAACTAACTAACTGACAAACAAACTAACTAACTGCACACTAACTAACTAAGTGACAAACTAACTAACTAACTGACAAACTAAATAACTAACTGCAAACAAACTAACTATCTTACAATAGTAACTAGTATAATGCAAAGTAACTAACAAACTGACAAATTAACTATGTAACTGACAAACTAACTAAATATCTGCAAACTGTCTAACTAACTGCAAACTAGTGTAGAAATAGAGTGGAAGAGGGTAAAATAATGATCAGTTTATTCGCTTTTAAATACAATGTTTATCGCAGCTCGGTCACCAAGACACTGTTTTTCTATTTTCCACGCTCACTTCATCTTTTCTACATTCACATTCCTCCACCCTGCTCTTTACACTCGTGTTCTCTTTCTCTCATTCACTCTCTCCTTCTTACTCGCATACATTCCTCTTGCTTCATTCACACCTGTCTCGGAAGGCCATGACCGTTTCCCGAATCTCGTTCATGTCATGGCTTCCGAACACCGCGATAGCGATCCGTTTCGATCGTTCCCTTCCCACACTAGCTAACAATCTGCAAACAATCTAACTAACTGCAAACTAACGAACTAACTGACATACTAACTAAATAACTGACAAACTAACTTACTAACTGCCAAACTAACTACCTAACTGACAAACTAACTAACTTACTGCAAACTAACAAACTAACTGGCGAAAGTAACTAATATAATGGCAACTAACTAACAAACTGGCAAACTATCTAACTAACTGACAAACTAACTAACTAACTGACAAACTAACTAACTAACTGCAAACTAACTAACAAACTTACAAATTAACTAACTAACTGCAAATTAACTAGCTAACTGACAATCAAACTAATTTAAAGCAAACTAACTAAATAACTGCAAAATATCTAACTAATTGCAAACAAACTAACTAACTGACAAACTAACTTACTAACTGACAAAGTGACTAACTAACTGCAAACTAACTAACTAACTGACAAACTAACTTACTAACTGCAAACTGTCTAACTAACTGCAAACTAGCTAACTATCTGCAAACAATCTAACTAACTGCATACTACCAAACTAACTGCAAACTAACTAACTAACTAACAAACTAAATAACTAACTCCAAACTAACTAACTAACTTTCAAACTAACTAACTAACTGCAAACTAACTAACTAACTTACAATCTAACTAACTAACTGCAAATTAACTAGCTAACTGACAATCAAACTAATTTAAAGCAAACTAACTAAATAACCTGCAAAATATCTATCTAATTGCAAACAAACTAACTAACTGACAAACTAACTTACTAACTGACAAAGTGACTAACTAACTGCAAACTAACTAACTAACTGACAAACTAACTTCCTAACTGCAAACTGTCTAACTAACTGCAAACTAACTAACTAACTGCAAACTAACTAACTAACTGCAAACTAACTAACTAACTCACAAACTAAATAACTAACTGCAAACTAACTAACTGACTGCCAAACTTACTAATCAACTGATAATCAAACTAATTTAAAGCAAACTAACTAATTAACCTGCAAAATATCTAACCAATTGCAATCAAACTAACTAAGTGACAAACTAACTTTGTTTAAATATCGCGTTAATTCTACGTGTAAAATTAGTCGAATATTATTCGTCACCCGGTACTGTTTTTCCGCGTATGTAACATACTCGAATGTTCGGCTCTAGTGCCCGCTACGGGTAAACAGACCGGATACAAAAACGGTCACATACGAGCTTCTTTTTCGAAACATCACGCGATCGACCGAATTGCGCACAATTTCGAGCTAACGTTTCGAAACGCGTAAAATTAGAAAAGGAGAGACAATCGAAAGATAGACAAAGATAAACTCAAATTCGGCTACAGCGCCGCCAGTCGGAACTCGCTCTCCGAATTTGAGTCTCCTTACTAAGCGAATCACTCTTAATTTGGAACCGGTCAAGAGCGGAAGGGTATCCGACCTCGCTCCTCCCGTAATTTTCAAGTAAATCGAATCGTGTCGCGTGTGTCGATCTTTCGATAGAACTATAAACGTGGTGAAGAAGTCTAGTGCGAGAACGGATAAGGGATTCTATCCGGTAACGCCAATACTTCCAGTTACACGTTTTAGTTCGAATTGTTCTAAAGAGTCAAAACGCAAGGAAGTGAAGTGTAAAACGGATTGGGATACCATCCGGTTCCGACGACACTTCCGCAGCCGTTTCAAACAGGTTGGGATACCACCTGGAAAAAGACTGTGATTAATTAAATAAAATCTCGTGGGTTATATCCGAAAGTTCTGGTTCAGCAGTGGTTGAAAACCACCTAAGCCTCCGAGAAAAGACACGTATCGTTGGGAACAACGGTCGTGTCCGAGGAAACGAGTTTTTTTCAATTCAGCTGTGGCCACGCCCACCTAAGACTGAATTAAGATACGTATCGTTGGAAACAACGGTCGTGTCCGAGGTATCGAGTTTAATCTCGAACCTCCCTTGACTGTCGAACGGTCAAAAACTCCACCAGTACGGGCCTTCGTGGTATTTTCCGTGGGTGGACTTACCCCCTCGAGTCGGTGTTTCTGCCCGGCGAACTGCTAGAGCGGTATTCCATAATCACTCAGTGTGGGACACTGTGTGTAGAATACCGCTTGACTTGCTATAGTGAGAACCGTACCAAACAGTAAGTCGTTCATACACGCCAAAAAGGTACGATCTCACTCCGCATACATACGGGATTGAGGACGGTAAGAAACCGAGGATTTGACAACATTTGGAGCCTTACAACCTCCATCTGTTGCCCTTTCCTACGACGGTCGAGACCTCGCAGTATCGGAAGAGTCGAGGTGAATCTCGCCTTCCCTTATTCTAAAAACTGCAATTAAACGTTTCCGAATTTAAAAGGAACGTAAACATATACAGTCCACCTGTTTCGCTGCGCAACGCGGCAGAAGGAATTCCTCGCTACTGGAGTGCGACAAGCACAGCGAGAACACAGGAGAACTTTGAAAAGAGACGGAAAACGTGACTAACGTTACCGTGTATTTACACCAAACTCCGTCCTTCTTGTTACAGAACAGCTAGACGACAGCCGACCAAGGCGCGGATCAACGCCCAGACGCCGGCCAGACCGCAAGGATTTTAATTTTTATTTTTAATTCCCTTAAAGCGATAGCTACCTGTTCTGTTTGAGTTTTCTTTATTTTCTCCTTTATTTATGTTTGAAAAATTATAATTTTCGTTTTGTTTATTCTTTGTTTATTTTCTCGTTTTTATTTTTTAAATAAACGGCGCCGTCGAAACACGACGGCGTGAAAATACAATTGAAAGCAAACGATTTACTTTTCCTTACGTCCTACTCCCTCGTAATCCGGACACCCGTTAGACGCGGCTCTCAAAAAACATTTGAGACCTCCATATTCTAACAAAAGGTCCTTCGAGCCGGATAATTAACGAGGTTGAGCAGACCAGGAAAAAGGTGTGCGTTCTTACACGTGAGGGATACCCACGTAAGAGATAATTCGGAGTGGTTTAATCCTCGAAAAACACGCAATATGGCCGTATCACAGCAATCCATCGAAATCGATCTCGATGACGAGATCGAGGACTTAGTCGATCTATGTGGTCAGCTGGAAGCGGCTATCATCAAAACCTAAGAGAAAATTAGGACGAGCGAAATACTCAGAGCGACTGCTTGAGGAAAAGCTCGAGTACGGAAAGGACACTTGGCGCGATATACGCAACAAAGTATGCTAACGTACGTAAACAAATTCCTCCAGCAGAAAGAGCGTCGCACGACCTCTTCAAGCTGAATTATATGAGGAATGCCGAGGACGACTTCCAGGATTTCCAGGATTTCGTCCTCATTGAACTTGGCCGACTGAGCGCTGAGAGTGAAACCAGCAAAGTCGGAAGTTCAATGTGACATACCGATCGGAGCTCCCGGAAGCAACGACTACCAAAGTTCGGAGGATCTCATGAATGGGAACATTTCGAGGACCTGTTCACCTCCGGAGTCGTACGAAATGCAGCGCTGTCGGATGTGCAGAGATTGCACTATCTAAATGCCTGTCTAGAGGGGCCAGCGCTGGCATGCATTGCTTCGATCGAAATCGTTGGTCGGAATTTCTCCGTGGCGTGGACGAAGTTAAAAAACACTTTCGGTCTACCACGCCTAGTCACAGGAAAACTGCTGGATAAGCTCCTGTTTACAAAACCAATCGATACCGGTGATCTGGCTAGTATGCAGCAGATCACCGTAGGTTGCACCCAGGCGCTCGCCGCCCTTGATAAAGGGCACGCCCGGAACAGCAGCGGGACTGGTTGCTCGCGCACTGGGCGAAGAAAAATTCTCGCCAGCGCTTGAGCTCGAATGGCAGAAAACGTTGAACCTCTCGACGGAATACCCCACGTTTGAGGACGTGCGAAGGTTCATCGAGATGCACTCCCGCGCACTGCTACGGCCATTGCATCTGCTACACATAATAACGCACGTAGTCGAAGCTCGACTCGGGAATCGAGATCGGACTCGAGACACGTGCGCAGCCACAATGTTGTCAAGGACAACCAAGGGGCGGAACCGCCTCGTGGCCGTAGCAGTGAAAAAAGACTAGAAGGGGCTGCGTCAATGAATGCGTGCAGAGTCTGTACCGGACCGCACCATATGACGAGGTGCGAAATTTTCTTGCAATTGACTCCACACAAGCGCAGTCAATATATAAGAAATCGTGGGTGGTGCATACAGTGTCTGGGCGCCAACCACTGCGGAACTAACTGCACAGACCCCATAGTCTGCATGAAGTGCAACGGGCGACACAATACCCTGCTGCACTTCGGAACAAGTAAAGAGCCTAAAAACAGACCGAAAACCGAGCATGGTAATGGTGAGGAAAAGGGCGGAACGGCCCCGGCTCGTCGGTCTGTAAGATTCAGATCGAAATCCAGAACCTCGCGTAATACGAACACAACACAAGCCGCAACGTCACATTGTACGACGTTCGGTACAGGTGTACCGAGGCCCGTGTTGTTAGCCACGGCTCGAGTGCGAGTGTTCGGAAAATACGGTGCGTCGCGAATCGTGCGCGCACTGCTAGATCAAGGTTCAGAAACGTCCTTCATTTCTGCGAGTTTGGTGAATGACCTCCAACTCGCTCGAAGGAAACCTCCAGCCACGGTCACGGGTTTGGGAGGAGATCGAACCCAAACGATCAAGCACAGTGTCGGGATGAATCTGTGTGCGAGAGAAGGTAGAAAACCGACCTGCATGGTCGACGCGTACGTCGTGCCGCGAATCACGACCTACGCACCAGAGTCCTTGGAAACGCTCGGATACGAAGCGTTCCAGGACCTACCTCTCGCCGACCCCGACCTCACGACCGATCAAACTATTGAAGTTCTGATCGGGGCTGACTTATACGCACAAATTATGCGACGGAATCCCGGTCGCATAAACGCGGAGGGTCCGATAGCCCAAGAAACTGCGTTCGGCTGGGTAATTTCCGGGCCGACAAGTGCAGTAGGGAAAAGCCAGAATCCAGTACGGACGCTACATTGCACCGTGCTCGAATCGCTGGATCAAGCGATTCGAAAATTCTGGGAAATGGAGGAAATTCCCGCGACCTCTGTGCGTACAAAGTCAGAGGAAGAATGCGAGGCATTCTATAAGAAAACCGTCGTCCGAAATAAAACCGGGAGGTTTCAAGTACGACTCCCGTTTAATTGTCCGAAACCGGAGGTAACGATAGGAAAGTCGTTCCACATAGCGGTTTCGGCTCTCACCAGGTTGCGTCAGAAACTTGACACGAACCCGACCCTCGGTGAAGAATACTCGGAGTTTTTAAACGAGTATGAGTCGCAAGGTCACATGACTCGTATCGAGCCGATTGATCGTTCCAGACTCTATATACCACATAGAGCGGTTGTTCGTACGGACAGTACGACGACAAAACTGCGTGTTGTATTCAACGCAACCTGTAGGACGGCGGAGGTCACTCCCTAAACGACATCCTGCACGTAGGTCCAAAACTGCAAAACGATATTACCTCGGTATTAACGAGATGGCGTTTGTATGAATACGTGCTGGTGGCCGACATTGAGAAAATGTTTCGACAAATTCTAGTGGCCCCACAGGATCGTCGATTCCAATGTATCGTTTGGAGTGCACCCGAAACCGAACAGTTAAAAACGTTCGAGTTAAATACCGTCACATACGGAACGGCTTGTGCTCCGTACTTATCGATGCGTACCCTTCTCGAATTAAAAGAGCAGGATGGAGGAAAATTCCCTGGCCGCTCCGATTCTCGAGAAGGACATTTACGTCGATGACGTATTTTTGGGAGCGCCCGAAAACCTTTGCTGGAGAAAATCCGCACGCAAGTATGCGAGCTCCTGCAAGGAGGTGGGTTTAAATTGAGAAAATGGGCAGGAAATTCGCAGCAATTATTGCGAAATATTCCCCAAAGCGCTCACTCCCACGCCGTAGACCTCACCGTGTTCGAGGATTCCGAACTAAAAGTGCTCGGTCTACGATGGATACCGACTGGAGATTATTTTTATTTCGATCTCCAACGATTTCAACCATCGGCGTTACCGATGACAAAGAGAAATCTGTTTTCGGAAATTGCCAAGCTGTTCGATCCACTCGGCTGGTTATCACCAGTGGTAATACGCGCGAAAAATTTTGATGCAGTCCCAGTGGCTGGAGAAAATCCAGTGGGATGACCAAGTCTCCGCGGACACGCAGAGAACATGGAATACGTTTTGCGCGGATTGGAACAGCTTGAAGGAATTAAAATTTCCCAGATGGATACGTTACGGAAACGATACTGTATCCGTGGAGTTGCATGGATTCTGCGACGCCTCCCTCGCCGCCTACTCCGCCGTCACGTATTTACGCGTGACGACGACAAACAATGACGTCTTTACGACATTGGTAATGGCAAAAACGCGGGTGGCACCGATCAAAACGCAATCCATACCCGTACTGGAATTAAACGGGGCAGTACTCCTCTCCGAGCTTGTGATGCACGTAAAGCGGTCCATTGCACTGAAACTGGATCGCATAATCTGCTGGACAGATTCTACGATTGCACTCGCTTGGCTGAAAAAACATGCGTCGACATGGAAGGTGGTGATCGCCAACCGTGTATCAAAATCCAGACGATGCTTCCGAACGCCGAATGGCGTCATGTTCCCACACGCTCAAATCCCGCAGATTTAAATTCGCGAGGAGTGGAAGCTGCGGAACTTCTTAATTCGGAACTTTGGATTTCCGGCCCACCGTGGCTTCGACAGGCGGGAAGAATATTGGCCAAAAATGCCCGCTTCGATTGAAACGGAAGAAGGAAAACGCGTCTCACATACGCTAGTAGCAACTCCGAAAAAGAATGGGACTTTGTATTTCGATTTTCCCGATGGAGTAAGCTACTCCGCGTAACCGCCTACTGCCTTCGGTTCCGAAAGGAGTGGGACGGAGAGCGTCGGTCTTTCGACACCAAAGTTGTCGACGCATCCGAAATGCAGCGTGCAACGGAAAGAATTGCACGCTACTTGCAACGCACGCATTTCGCAGATGAATACCAGTGCCTGAAAGGGCACCGTGAAATCCCTGCAACGTCTCCATTAACAGGCCTAAACCCCTTCCTCGACGACAAGGACGTCATAAGAGTGGGTGGAAGGTTGGAGAATGCGGCACTTGCATGGGAAACCAAACACCCGATAATTCTGCCAAAACACCATGTTTCGAACATGATAATAAGGCAATGTCATGCGGATACGCTGCACGGGGTTTGCAATTAACCATGTACACGGTGAGACAGAAATTCTGGATCATCGGATGTCGTAACGCGACGCGTACGGTTATCCATAATTGCATGCGCTGCGCGAGATGGAATGCAACCGCATCCACGCAGATAATGCAGGATTTAATTCCGGAACGCACCCGCGCGGCACGACCTTTCTCGAATTGCGGAGTAGATTACGCGGGACCTTATCGAGTCCGCGACTCCGCCGGTCGAGGGAAAACGGCTCATAAAGCGTACATAGCGGTATTCGTTTGTTTCGCTACAAGAGCCGTACATATCGAACTCGTGCACGATTACACGACGAGTGCTTTCTTGGCTGCCCTTGACCGATTCATCGCTCGCCGCGGAGTTCCGTCCTGCGTGTTCAGTGACAACGGAACAAATTTCGTCGGAGCGGATCGAGAATTGAGAGAGCATTTCAATATCGTGTATAACACACGAGAAATGCGCGATACGTGCGGCCAGAAGGGTATTAAGTGGAAATTCAATCCACCTAGTGCACCGCATTTTAGCGGTATGCAGGAAGCCGGTGTGAAATCGGTGAAACATCACCTAAAACGCATTCTTGGCAATTTCACTCCCACGAGCGAGGAAATGCAGACTTTACTTTGCAAAATCGAGGCGAGTCTAAATTCGCGACCGATCGCCGCTCTAAGTGATTGTCCAGAGGATTATGCGCCTCTCACACCGGGCCATTTTTTAATCGGATGCCCGATAAATGCACTTCCGGTAGAGTCAGTGGAAAATGAAAATATCTCGCGGCTTACGCGATGGAGAGCTATTCAGAAATTCCACGAGCAACTCTGGAGGCATTGGACGCGTGATTATCTCACGCACCTCCAGAACCGCTATAAGTGGCGTACCGCCCAAGTGCAGTTAAAACCGAACGATTTGGTTTTAATCCAAAACCCTCTTCTCCCAGCGAATCAATGGGAAATGGGAAGAATTGAGGAAATTTTCCCGGGCAAGGATAGGCACGTACGAGTGGTTAAAGTACGCACAGCCACATCCACCTACACACGACCAATTACGCGTCTGTGTAAATTGCCCATAGAAGAGTCGTTGTCGATAACAGACGAAGACAACGCTAGCGGGACATAAGAAATTCTGAATTCCACGTGAGAAAGAGACATGACTTGATAAACTCCGTTGGTAACAACAACAGGTGTAGATCACCATGTGTCCTGTGTCTCGGTGACAAAACGGTGATAGGGGAATCTATTCCCTACATTCCCGTTAACTGTTAAGGAAGGGAGCGATTCGCGAGAGTCCTAGGCTTTAAAAGCAGGATCCGCAGGCCGAATTCCTTCAGTTCCAAGTCACACGCGGAAGATAAAATTAGTAAAAAATAAAAATGTCGACAAGCTCCAGAGACAGTAGCGAGACGGTCGTGAGACCGGCGAGCGACCCCAACCTCGACCAGCAGTTCGACAGACTGCTGCAGCTGGTCGACGTTTCGATGGCGACGGCTGCAAGCGCAGCAAACGAAGACGCCCCCGCCGCCGCAGCACCCACTCCTGAGAGACGCCACCGGGCCCGTCCCAAGAATTCTTAATCAATTTGGGACAGGACGTCATCAGGGTACCGGCGCACATCCCTTGGACGGCCCGGCGCCTGAAATTTAAGGTGCCTGGAGGCTTTTTTCGCCTGAAGTGGGCGCGAGGAGGGCGCCTAACCGACCTGAACTACCGTGCGGAGCACCGTCCAACTCCCACGCGACAAGCCGCTGCGCCCAGGGCGGCACCGGAGGAGGCTGCAGCGACCACCTCGACAGGACGGGGTGGACCGCCAACACGGTACTCCCAGACGGGAGGAGACCGTCGCCCGAGGGACAGGGTCACCACAAGTCGCGGACGATCCCGGAGGAACCGACCAGAAACGGACCGGTCCGGGATTCACTAGGCAGTCATAACGGCCCTCCAAATTATGGAGGGAAGAAGGGCCCTGGCTCGCCGTCAATGTAAGTCAATTGAATAATTGAGTAACATTTTTTTTGCATGAAAAATGATTTTTCTGGTCGATCGCGACGTGACCGCGAATTACCGCGCCTCCGTCTTATTGCACGGACCGTGCAAGGGGGGCGGTATGTTTAAATATCGCGTTAATTCTACGTGTAAAATTAGTCGAATATTATTCGTCACCCGGTACTGTTTTTCCGCGTATGTAACATACTCGAATGTTCGGCTCTAGTGCCCGCTACGGGTAAACAGACCGGATACAAAAACGGTCACATACGAGCTTCTTCGAAACATCACGCGATCGACCGAATTGCGCACAATTTCGAGCTAACGTTTCGAAACGCGTAAAATTAGAAAAGGAGAGACAATCGAAAGATAGACAAAGATAAACTCAAATTCGGCTACAGCGCCGCCAGTCGGAACTCGCTCTCCGAATTTGAGTCTCCTTACTAAGCGAATCACTCTTAATTTGGAACCGGTCAAGAGCGGAAGGGTATCCGACCTCGCTCCTCCCGTAATTTTCCAAGTAAATCGAATCGTGTCGCGTGTGTCGATCTTTTCGATAGAACTATAAACGTGGTGAAGAAGTCTAGTGCGAGAACGGATAAGAGGATTCTATCCGGTAACGCCAATACTTCCAGTTACACGTTTTAGTTCGAATTGTTCTAAAGAGTCAAAACGCAAGGAAGTGAAGTGTAAAACGGATTGGGATACCATCCGGTTCCGACGACACTTCCGCAGCCGTTTCAAACAGGTTGGGATACCACCTGGAAAAAGACTGTGATTAATTAAATAAAATCTCGTGGGTTATATCCGAAAGTTCTGGTTCAGCAGTGGTTGAAAACCACCTAAGCCTGAGAAAAGACACGTATCGTTGGGAACAACGGTCGTGTCCGAGGAAACGAGTTTTTTTCAATTCAGCTGTGGCCACGCCCACCTAAGACTGAATTAAGATACGTATCGTTGGAAACAACGGTCGTGTCCGAGGTATCGAGTTTAATCTCGAACCTCCCTTGACTGTCGAACGGTCAAAAACTCCACCAGTACGGGCCTTCGTGGTATTTTCCGTGGGTGGACTTACCCCCTCGAGTCGGTGTTTTTGCCCGGCGAACTGCGAGAGCGGTATTCCATAATCACCAGTGTGGGACACTGTGTGTAGAATACCGCTTGACTTGCTATAGTGAGAACCGTACCAAACAGTAAGTCGTTCATACACGCCAAAAAGGTACGATCTCACTCCGTATACATACGGGATTGAGGACGGTAAGAAACCGAGGATTTGACAACATTTGGAGCCTTACAACCTCCATCTGTTGCCCTTTCCTACGACGGTCGAGACCTCGCAGTATCGGAAGAGTCGAGGTGAATCTCGCCTTCCCTTATTCTAAAACTGCAATTAAACGTTTCCGAATTTAAAAGGAACGTAAACATATACAGTCCACCTGTTTCGCTGCGCAACGCGGCAGAAGGAATTCCTCGCTACTGAGTGCGACAAGCACAGCGAGAACACAGGAGAACTTTGAAAAGAGACGGAAAACGTGACTAACGTTACCGTGTATTTACACCAAACTCCGTCCTTCTTGTTACAGAACAGCTAGACGACAGCCGACCAAGGCGCGGATCAACGCCCAGACGCCGGCCAGACCGCAAGGATTTTAATTTTTATTTTTAATTCCCTTAAAGCGATAGCTACCTGTTCTGTTTGAGTTTTCTTTTTATTTTCTCCTTTATTTATGTTTGAAAAATTATAATTTTCGTTTTGTTTATTCTTTGTTTATTTTCTCGTTTTTATTTTTAAATAAACAGCGCCGTCGAAACACGACGGCGTGAAAATACAATTGAAAGCAAACGATTTACTTTTCCTTACGTCCTACTCCCTCGTAATCCGGACACCCGTTAGACGCGGCTCTCAAAAAACATTTGAGACCTCCATATTCTAACAAACTTACTAACTGACAAAGTATCTAACTAACTGTAAACTAACTAACTAACTGACAATCAAACTAATTTACTGGAAAGTAACTGAATAACTTCAAACATGTAGGTAACTGCAAACTAGCTAACTTAATGCAAACAATCTAACTAACTGACAAACTATATAATTTACAGCAAAATAACTAACAGACTGCAAACTAACTAACTAACTGCAAACTAACTAACTAACTGCACACGAACTAACTAAATAACAGCAAACTGTTTAACTAACTGCAAACTAGCTAACTACCTCCAAACAATCTAACTAACTGCAAACTAACTAACTAACTGCAAACTTACTAACTAACTTACAAAAGTAACTAATATAATGCAAACTAACTAACACACTGACAAATTATCTATGTAACTGACAAACTAACTAAATAAATGCAAACTGTCTAACTAACTGCAAACTAGCTAACTATCTGCAAACAATCTAACTAACTGCATACTAACTAACTAACAGCAAACTAACTAACTAACTGACAAACTAAATAACTAACTGCAAACTAACTAACTAACTGCAAACTAACTAACTACCTTACAAACTAACTAACTAACTGCAAACAAACTAACTAACTGACAATCAAACTAATTTAAAGCAAACTAACTAAATAACTGCAAAATATCTAACTAATTGCAAACGAACTAACTAACTGACAAACTAACTTACTAACTGCAAACTGTCTAACTAACTGCAAACTAGCTAACTATCTGCAAACAATCTAACTAACTGCATACTAACTAACTAACTGGAAACTAACTAACTAACTGACAAACTAAATAACTAACTGCAAAGTAACTAACTAACTTACAAACTCACTAACTAACTGCAAACTAACTAACTAAGTTACAAACTAACTAACTAACTGACAATCAAACTAATGTAAGCAACCAACTAAGTAACTGCAAAATATCTAACAAATTGCAAACAAACTAACTAACTGACAAACTAACTTACTAACTGACAAAGTAACTAACTAACTGACAAACTAACTAACTAACTGAGAAACTAAATAACTAACAGCAAACCAACTGACTAACTTACAAAAGTAACTAATATAATTCAAACTAACTAACAAACTGACAAATTAACTATTTAACTGACAAACTAACTAAATAACTGCAAACTGTCTAACTAACTGCAAACTAGCCAAATATCT
Organism: Colletes collaris; assembly: GCA_030068185.1. Taxonomy (NCBI): domain Eukaryota; kingdom Metazoa; phylum Arthropoda; class Insecta; order Hymenoptera; family Colletidae; genus Colletes; species Colletes collaris. Next base: position 136,934 of record JASGYR010000106.1, on the reverse strand, counting down.
GCAAACAATCTAACTAACTGCAAACAATCTAACTAACTGCATACTAACTAACTAACTGCAAACTAACTAACTAACTTACAAACTAACTAACTAACTGCAAATTAACTAGCTAACTGACACTCAAACTAATTTAAAGCAAACTAACTAAATAACTGCAAAATATCTAACTAATTGCAAACAAACTAACTAACTGACAAACTAACTTACTAACTGACAAAGTAACTAACTAACTGCAAACTAACTAACTAACTGACAAACTAACTTCCTAACTGCAAACTTTCAAACTACCTGCAAACAATCTAACTAACTGCATACTAACTAACTAACTGCAAACTAACTAACTAACTGACAAACTAAATAACTAACTGCAAACTAACTAACTGACTGCAAAAATAACTAATCAACAGACAATCAAACTAATTTAAAGCAAACAAACTAAATAACCTTCAAAATATCTAACAAATTGCAAACATAACCAACTAAGTGACAAACTAACTTACTAACTGACAAAGTATCTAACAAACTGAAAACGAACAAACTAACTGACGGCAAACTAACTAACTTACTTACGAAAGTAACTAATATAATGCAAACTAACTAACTAACTGACAATGTAACTAACTGCAAACTAACTAACCAACTGACAAACTAACTAGCTAAATGACAAATTAACTAACTTCATGCAAACTAACTAATTAACTGATAACCTAAATAACTACCTGAAAAAGTAACTAATTTAATGCAAACTGACTAACTAACTGGAAACTAACTAACTAACTGACAATCAAACTAATTTACTGGAAAGTAACTAAATAACTTCAAACATGTAGGTAACTGCAAACTAGCTAACTTAATGCAAACAATCTAACTAACTGACAAACTATAATTTACTGCAATTTACTGCAAAATAACTAACAGACTGCAAACTAACTAACTAACTGCAAACTAACTAACTAACTGACAAACTAACTAAATAACTGCAAACTGTTTAACTAACTGCAAACTAGCTAACTACCTCCAAACAATCTAACTAACTGCAAACTAACTAACTAACTGCAAACTAACTAACTAACTTACAAAAAGTAACTAATAATATAATGCAAACTAACTAACACACTGACAAATTAACTATTTAACTGACAACCAATTCAAATAAATGCAAACTGTCTAACTAACTGCAAACTAGCTAACTATCTGCAAACAATCTAACTAACTGCAATCTAACTAACTAATTGCAAACAATCTGACTGACTGCAAACTAAATAACTAACTGCAAACTAACTAACTAACTGCAAACTAATCCAACTACCTTACAAACTAACTAACTAACTGACAATAAAACTAATTTAAAGAAACGTAACGAAATAACTGCAAAATATCTAACTGATTGGAAACAAACTAACTAACTGACAAACTAACTTACTAACTGACAAAGTAACTAACTAACTGCAACCAACTAACTAACTAACAAACTAACTTACTAACTGCAAACTGTCTAACTAATTGCTGCAAACTAGCTAACTAACTATTCGCAAACAATCTAACTAACTGCATACTAACGAACTAATTTGGCAAACTAACTAACTAACTGACAAACTAAATAACTAACTGCAAACTAATTTTAACTAACTTACAAACTCTCTAACTAACTGCAAACTAACTAACTAACTTACAAAACTAACTAACTGACAATCAAACTAATTTAAAGTAAAGTAACTAAGTAACTGCAAAGATATCTAACAAGTTGCAAACAAACTAACTAACGTTGACAAACTAACACTACCTGACAAAGTAGCTAACTAACTGCAAACTAACTGACTAACTGACAAACTAACTCCATTAACTGCAAACTAACTAACTTACTACAAAACTAATTCAATATAATGCAAACTAACTAACAAACTGACAACTAACTATCTAACTGACAAACTAACTAAATATTGCAAACTTTCTAACTAACTGCAAATAAAGCTAACTATCTGCAAACAATCTAACTAACTACATACTAACTAGCTAACTGCCAAACTAGCTAACTAACTGACAAACTAAATAACTAACTGAAAAATAACTAAATAACTTAAAAAATAACTAAATAACAGCAATCTAACTAACTAACTTACAAACTAAATAACTAACTAATATTCTATCTAAATAACTAACTGCGTATAAACTAACTAACTAACTGCAAACTAACTAAATAACTGTAAACTGTCTAACTAATTGGAAACTACCGCAACTAATTGCAAACAGTCTAACTAACTGCAAACTAACTAACTAACTGACATACTTTAAATAAATAACTGACAAATTAACTAACTAACTGACAAACAAATAAATTCAATTGCAAAACTACTTTGCTAACTAGTACTACACTAACTAACTGCAAGCTAACTAACTAATTGACAAACTAACTAACTAACTGCAAATTCAACTTAATCTTTACCTACCAAAAGTAACTAATATAAATTACTGCAAACTAACTAACTAACTGACAAATAACTTACTAACTGACAATGTAACTAAGTAACTTTGCAAACTAACCAACCAATGACAAACTAACTAGCTAAATGACAATTTAACTAACTTAATGCAAACTAACACTAATTAACCGATAACCTAAATAATTACCGGAAAAAGTAACTAATTTAATGCAAACTGACTAACTAACTGAAACTAACTAACTAACTGGCAACCAAACTTTATTTACTGGAAAGTAACTAAATAACTTCAAATATGTAGGTAACTGCAAACTAGCTAACTTAATGCAAACAATCTAACTAACTGCAATCTAACTAACTAACTGCAAAGATCTAACCAACTGCGTACAATCTAACTATCCGCAAACAATCTAACTAACTGACAAACTACCAACTAACTGCAAACAATCTAAATAACTGCAAACTAACTATCTAACTGACAAACTAACTAAATAACTGCAAACAATCTAACTAACTGCAAACTAACTAACTAACTAACTGACAAACTAACTAACTAACTGCAAACTTACTAACTAACTGACAAACTAACTAACTAACTGCAATCTAACTAACTAACTGACAAACTAAATAACTAACTGCAAACAAACTAACTAACTTACAAAAGTAACTAATATAACACAAACTAACTAACAAACTGACAAATTAACTATCCATCTGACAAACTAACTAAATAACTGCAAACTGTCTAACTAACTGCAAACTAGCAAACTATCTGAAAACAATCTAACTAACTGCATACTAACTAACTAACTGCAAACTAACTAACTAACTGACAAACTAAATAACTAACTGCAAACTAACTAACTAACTTACAAACTAACTAACTAACTGGAAACTAACTTACTAACATACAAACTAACTATCTAACTGACAAACTAACTAACTAACTGCAAACTAACTAACTAACTGACAAACTAACAAAATAACTGACAAACTAACTAAGTAACTGCAAACTAACTAACTAATTGCAAACTAACTACCAAACTGCAAACTAACTAACTAACTGACAAACTAAATAACTAACTTCAAACAGACTAACTAACTTACAAAAGTAACTAATATAATGGAAACTAACTAACAAACAGACAAACTAAGTATCTAACTGACAAACTAACTAACTAACTGCAAACTAACTAACTAACTGCAAACTAAATAACTAACTGACAATCAAACTAATTTACTGCAAACGAACTAAGTAACTGCAAAATATCTAACTAACTGCAAACAAAATAACTAACTGACAAACTAACTTAGTAACTGACAGACTAACTAACTTACTGCAAACAAACTAACTGACTGCAAACAAACTAACTAACGGGCAAACTAACTAACTAACTGCACACTAACTAACTAACTGGCAAACTAACTAACTGACTGCAAACTAACAAATTTACTTACGAAAGTAACTAATATAATGCAAACTAACTAACAAACTGGAAAACTATCTAACTAACTGACAAACTAACTAACTAACTGCTAAACTTAAGCTAACTATCTGCAAAACAATCTAATTCAACTCGCAATCTAACCAACTAACCAACTAACTGCACACTAACTAACTAACAGAAAAACTAACTAACATACTGCAAAGTAACTATCTAACGGGCGAAAAGTAACTAATATAATGCAAACTAACTCAACAAACTGGAAGAGCTATCTAACTAACTGACAAACTAACTAACTAACTGACAATCTAACTAACAAACTAACTGACAAACTAAATAACTAACTGCAAACAAACTAACTAACTTACAAAAGTAACTAATATAGTGCAATCTAACTCACAAACTGACTAATTAACTATCTAACTGACAAACTAACTAAATAACTGCAAACTGTCTAACTAACAGCAAACAACCTAACTACCTGCAAACTAAGTAACTAACTGCAAACTAACTAAGTAACTTACAAAATAACTAACTAAATGAAAAACTAACTAACTAACTTACAAATTAACTAATTCACTGCAAAATAACTAACTAATGTACAATCTAAATTACGAACTACCTATAAACTAACTATCTAACTGCAAACTAACTAACTACCTGACAAACTAACTATTTTACTGCAAAATAGCTAACTAACTGCAAACTAACTAAATAACTGACAAACTAACTATCTAACTGACAAACTAAATAACTAACATCAAACAAATTAACTAACTTACAAAAGTAACTAATATAAATCTAATCTAATAACTAACAAACTGATAAATAAACTATCTAACAGACAAACTAACTATCTAACTGACAAACTAACAATCTAACTGGCTAACTAACTAAATAAATGCAAACCAACTAAATGCAACTAGCAGGCTAACCGCAAACAACAATCTATTACTGCAAACTAACTAACTAAATGCAAGCAATCTCAACTCAAACTAACTAACTAACCGGCAATCAATCAATCTAACTAACCGCAAACTAACTAACTATCTGACAATCTAATCTAACTAACAGAACTAACTAACTAATGGCTATAGTACCTGACAAAATAACTAACTACCAGCAAACTAACTAACTAACCACAAACTAAATAACTAACTGCAAACTAACTAACTGACTGCCAAACTTACTAATCAACTAACTGCAACCATAAACTAACTGACTAACTGCCAAAATCTAACTAACTATCAACTAACTGATAAATCAAACTAATTTAAAGCAACCACCTAATTAACCTGCAAAATATCTAAACCAATTGCAATCAAACTAACTAAGTGACAAACTAACTTAACTAACTGACAAAGTATCTAACTAACTGTAAACTAACTAACTGTAACCAACTAACTAACTGACAATCAAACTAATTTACTGGAAAGTAACTAAATAACTTCAAACATGCAGGTAACTGCAAACTAGCTAACTTAATGCAAACAATCTAACTAACTGACGAACTATCTAATTTACAGTAAAATAACTAACAGACTGCAAACTAACTAACTAACTGCAAATTAACTAACTAACTGACAAACTAACTAAATAACTGCAAACTGTTTAACTAACTGCAAACTTGCTAACTACCTCCAAACAATCTAACTAACTGCAAACTACCTAACTGCAAACTTACTATTTACAAACTTACTAACTAACTTACACAAGTAACTAATATAATGCAAACTAACTAACACACTGACAAATTAACTATTTAACTGACAAACTAACTAAATAAATGCAAACTGTCTAACTAACTGCAAACTAGCTAACTATCTGCAAACAATCTAACTAACTGCATACTAACTAACTGACTGACAAACTAAATAACTAACTGCAAACTAACTAACTAACTGCAAACTAACTAACTAACTTACAAACTAACTAACTAACTGACAATCAAACTAATTTAAAGCAAACTAACTAAATAACTGCAAAATATCTAACTAATTGCAAACGAACTAACTAACTGACAAACTAACTTACTAGCTGCAAACTGTCTAACTAACTGCAAACTAGCTAACTATCTTCAAACAATATTACTATGTGCATACTAACTAACTAACTAACTAACTAACTAACTGACAAACTATATAACTAACTGCAAAGTAAACTAACTAACTTACAAACTCACTAACTAACTGCAAACTAACTAACGGTTACAACTAACTAACTAACTACAAACTAACAACACAAACTAATTTAAAGCAAAATTAACTAGTAACTGCAAACTATCTAACAAATTGTAAACAAACTAACTAAACTGACAAACTAACTAACTGCAAACTAACTAACTAACTGACAAACTAACTAACTAACTGCAAACTAACTAACTAACTGACAAACTAACTTACTAACTGCAAACTAGCAAACTATCTGCAAACAATCTAACTAACTGCATACTAACTAACTAACTCCAAACTAACTAACTAACTGACAAACTAAATAACTAACTGCAAACTAACTAACTGACTGCCAAGCTAACTAATCAACTGAAAATCAAAGTAATTTAAAGCAAACTAACTAATTAACCTGCAAAATATCTAACTAATTGCAAACAAACTAACTAAGTGACAAACTAACTTACTACTTGACAAAGTATCTAACTAACTGTAAACTAACTAACTAACTGACGGCAAACTAACTAACTTACTTAAGAAATTAACTAATATAACTAAAAATAACTAACTAACTTACAAACTAACTTTCTAACTGAATATGTAAATAACTAACTTCAAACTAACTAACCAACTGACGAACTAACTAGCTAAATGACAAATTAAATAACTAACTGCAAACTAACTAATTAACTGATAACCTAAATAACTACCTGAAAAAGTAACTAATTTACCTGCAAACTGACTATCTAACTTGAAACTAACTATCTAACTGACTATCAAACTAATTTACTGGAAAGTAACTAAATAACTTCAAACATGTAGGTAACTGCAAACTAGCTAACATAATGCAAACAATCTAACTAACTGACAAACTATATAATTTACTGCAAAATAACTAACAGACTGCAAACTAACTAACTAACTGCAAACTAACTAACTAACTGACAACCTAACTAAATAACTGCAAACTGTTTAACTAACTGCAAACTAGCTAACTACCTCCAAACAATCTAACTAACTGCAAACTAACTAACTAACTGCAAACTTACTAACTAATTCACAAAGTAACTAATATAATGCAAACTAACTAGCAAAATGAAAAATTAACTAATTAACTTAAAAACAAACTAAATAAATTCAAAAAGTCTAACTAACTTCAAACTAGCTAACTTAATGCAAACAATCTAACTAACTGCATACTAACTAACTAACTGCAAACTAACTAACTAACTGACAAACTAAATAACTAACTGCAAACTAACTAACTAACTGCAAACTAACTAACTAACTTACAAACTAACTAACTAACTGACAATCAAACTAATTTAAAGCAAACTAACTAAATAACTGCAAAATATCTAACTGATTGGAAACAAACTAACTTACTAACTGACAAAGTAACTAACTAACTGCAAACTAACTAACTAACTGACAAACTAACTAACTAACTGCAAACTGTCTAACTAACTGCAAACTATCTAACTATCTGCAAACAATCTAACTATCTACATACTAACTAACTAACTGCAAACTAACTAACTAACTGACAAACTAAATATATAACAGCAAACTAACTACCTAACTTTACAAACTCTAACTAACTAACTGCAAACTAACTAACTAACTGTGGCAAACTAACTAACTATCTGACAATCAAACTAGTTTAAAGCAAAGTAACTAAGTAACTGCAAAATATCTAACAAGTTGCAAACAAACTAACTAACTGACAAACTAACTTACTACCTGACAAAGTAACTAACTAACTGCAAACTAACTGACTAACTGACAAACTAACTTACTAACTGCAAACTAACTAACTTACTTACAAAACTAACTAATAAAATGCAAACTAACTAACAAACCGACAACGAACTAGCTAACTGACAAACAAACTAATTAACTGCAAACTTACTAAATAACTGCAAACTAACTAACTATCTGCAAAACAATCTAACTAACTACATACTAACTAGCTAACTGCAACCAACTAACAAACTAACAAACTAAATAACTAACAAACTAACTAACTAACTTACAAACTAACTAACTAACAGCAAACTAACTAACTGCAAATTTGTACATAAGCTAAACAATTCTAACTAACTAATATACTATCTAAATAACTAACTACACGTATAAAACTAACTAACTAACTGCAAACTAACTCAATAACTGTAAACTGTCTAACTAACTGCAAACTTCCCAACTAACTGCAAACAATCTAACTAACTGCAAAATTCTAACTAGCTTAACTGACATACTAAATAAATAACTGACAAACTAACTAACTAACTGACAAACAAAATAACTAACTGCAAACTAACTAACTAACTGCACACTAACTAACTAACTGCAAGCTAACTAACTAACAGACAAACTAACTAACTAACTGCAAACTAACTAACTTACTTACGAAAGTAACTAATATAACGCAAACTAACTAACTAACTGACAAACTAACTTACTAACTGACAATGTAACTAACTAACTGCAAACTAACCAACCAACTGACAAACTAACTAGCTAAATGACAATTTAACTAACTTAATGCAAACTAACTAATTAACCGATAACCTAAATAACTACCGGAAAAAGTAACTAATTTAATGCAAACTGACTAACTAACTGGAAACTAACTAACTAACTGGCAACCAAACTTATTTACTGGAAAGTAACTAAATAACTGCAACATGTAGGTCACTGCAACCTAGCTAACTGAATGCAAAGAATCTAACTAACTGCAATCTAACTAACTAACTGCAAGAATCATACCAACTGCGAACAAGCTAACTATCCGCAAACAATCTAACTAACTTGACAAACTTACCAACTAACTGCAAACAATCTAAATAACTGCAAAACTAACTATCTAACTGACAAAACTAACTAAATAACTGCAAACAATCTAACTAACTGCAAACTAACTAACTAAACGTCAAACAACCTAACTAACTGTATACTAACTAACTATCTGACAATGTAACTAACTAACAGACAAACTAACTAACTAACTGCAAACTAACTATCTAACTGACAAATTAACTAACTAACTGCAAACTAACTAACTACCTTACAATCTAACTAACTAACTGACCAACGAACTAACTAACTGCAAACTAACTATATAACTGACAACAATCTAACTGACTGCAAACTATCTAACTGACTGCAAACTAGCTAACTAACTGCAAACAATTTAAATAAATGCAGACTAACTAACAAACTAAGTGACAAAATATCCAAATTACTGCAAACTATCTAACTAATTGCAAACTAACTAACTAACTGCAAACAAACTAACTAACAGACAAACTAACTAACTAACTGCAAACAAACTATCCAACTGACAACATAATTAACTACTAGATAGATTAACTAATTAACTGACAAATTAACTAACTAACTGCACACTAACTAACTAACTTACAAACTGACTAACTAACTGCAAACTATCTAACTATCTGCAAACAATCTAACTAACTGCAAACGGACTAACTAACTAAAAACCCAACTAAATAACTGCAAACTAACTAAATAACAGCAAACAATCTAACTAACTGCAAACAAACTAACTAAGTGCCAACTAACTAACTAACTGACAAACTAACTAAATAACTGCAAACTATCTAACTAACTGCAAACTAGTTAACTATCTGCAAGCAATCTAACTAAATAGCAAACTAACAAACTAACTGCAAACTAGCTAACTAACTGCAAACAATCTAACTAACTGCAAACAAACTAGCTCACTTACAAACTATCTATGTAACTGACATTCTAACTAACTAACTGCAAACTAACTATCTAACTGACAAATTAACTAACTATCTGCAAACAATCTAACTAACTCCAAACTATCTAACTAACTTCAAACTAACTTACTAACTGACAAACTAAATAACTAACTGCAAACAAACTAGCTAACTTACAAAAGTAACTAATATAATGCAAACTAACTAACACACTGGCAAACTATCTAACTAACTGACAAACTAACTAACTAACTGACAAACTAACTATCTAACCGCATACTAAATAACTGCCCGCAAACTATCTAACTAACTGACAAACTAAATTACTAACAGCAAACTAACTAACTAACTTACAAACTATCTAACTAACTGCAAACTAAATAACTAACTGATAAATTATCTAATTTACTTTATACTAACTAACTAATATACTATCTAAATAACAAACTACCTATAAACTAACTATCTAAATGCAAACTAACTAATTACCTGAAAAACTAACTATTTTACAGCAAAATAACTAACTAACTGCAAACTAACTAACTAACTGCAAACTAACTAACTAACTGACAAACTAACTTACTAACTGCAAACTGTCTAACTAACTGCAAACTCGCAAACAATCTGCAAACAATCTAACTAACTGCATACCAACTAACTAACTGCAAACTAACTAACTAACTGACAAACTAAATAACTAACTGCAAACTAACTAACTAACTTACAAACTAACTAACTAACTGCAAACTAACTAACTAACTGGCGAAAGTAACTAATATAATGCAAACTAACTAACAAACTGGCAAACTATCTAACTAACTGAAAAACTAACTAACTATCTGACAAACTAACTAACTAACTGCACACTAACTAACTAACTAACTGCAAACTAACTAACTAACTTACAAACTAGCTAACTAACTGCAAACTAACTAACTAACTGACAAGCTAACTAACTAACTGAGAAACTAAATAACTAACAGCAAACAAACTAACTAACTTACAAAAGTAACTAATATAATGCAAACTAACTAACAAACTGACAAATTAACTATTTAACTGACAAACTAACTAAATAACTGCAAACTGTCTAACTAACTGCAAACTAGCTAACCTTCTGCAAACAATCTAACTAACTGCATACTAACTAACTAACTGCAAACTAACTAACTAACTGACAAACTAAATAACTAACTGCAAACTAACTAACTAACTTACAAACTAACTAACTAACTGCATACTAACTAACTAACTTACAAACTAACTAACTAACTGCAAATTAACTAGCTAACTGATAATCAAACTAATTTAAAGCAAACTAACTAAATAACTGCAAAAATATCTAACTAATTGCAAACAAACTAACTAACAGACAAACTAACTTACCCACTGACAAAGTAACTAACTAACTGCAAAATAATTAACTAACTGACAAACTAACTTAGAAACTGCAAACTGTCTAACTAACTGCAAACTTTCAAACGATCTGCAAACAATCTAACTAACTGCATACTAACTAACTAACTGCAAACTAACTAACTAACTGACAAACTAAATAACTAACTGCAAACTAACTAACTAACTTACAAACTAACTAACTAACTGCAAACTAACTAACTTACTTACAAAAGTAACTAATATAATGCAAACTAACTAACAAACGAACCAAATAACTGCAAACTGTCTAACTAACTGCAAACTAGCCAACTATCTGCAAACAATCTAACTAACTGCAAACTAACTAACTAACTGCAAACTAACTAACTAACTTCAAACTAACTAACGAACACACAAACTAAATAACTACCAGCAAACTAACTAACTAACTTACAAACTAAATAACTAACTGCAATCTAATCTAACTAACTGCACACGAACTAACTAACTGCAAACTAACTAACTCACTGCAAACAAACTAACAAACTTACAGAAGTAACTAATATAATGCAAACTAACTAACAAACTGACAAATTAACTATTTAACATACAAACTAACTAAATAACTGCAAACTGTCTAACTAACTGCAAACTAGCCAACTATCCGCAAACAATCTAACTAACTGCAAACAATCTAACTGCATACTAACTAACTAACTGCAAACTAACTAACTAATTGACAAACTAAATAACTTACTGCAAACTAACTAACTAACTGACAAACTAAATAACTAACTGCAAACTAACTAACTAACTTACAAACTAACTAACTAACTGCATACTAACTAACTAACTTACAAACTAACTAACTAACTGCAAATTAACTAGCTAACTGATAATCAAACTAATTTAAAGCAAACTAACTAAATAACTGCAAAATATCTAACTAATTGCAAACAAACTAACTAACAGACAAACTAACTTTACCCACTGACAAAGTAACTAACTAACTGCAAACTAACTAACTAACTGACAAACTAACTGCAAACAATCTAACTAACTGCATACTAACTAACTATCTGCAAACTAACTAACTAACTGACAAACTAAATAACTAACTGCAAACTAACTAACTAACTTACAAACTAACTAACTTACTTACAAAAGTAACTAATATAATGCAAGCTAACTAACAAACGAACCAAATAACTGCAAACTGTCTAACTAACTGCAAACTAGCCAACTATCTGCAAACAATCTAACTAACTGCCAACTAACTAACTAACTGCAAACTAACTAACTAATCTCAAACTAACTAACGAACACACAAACTAAATAACTACCAGCACACTAACTAACTAACTTACAAACTAAATAACTAACTGCAATCTAACTAACTAACTGCACACGAGCTATCTAACTGCAAACTAACTAACTCACTGCAAACAAACTAACAAACTTACAGAAGTAACTAATATAATGCAAACTAACTAACAAACTGACAAATTAACTATTTAACATACAAACTAACTAAATAACTGCAAACTGTCTAACTAACTGCAAACTAGCCAACTATCCGCAAACAATCTAACTAACTGCAAACAATCTAACTGCATACTAACTAACTAACTGCAAACTAACTAACTAATTGACAAACTAAATAACTTACTGCAAACTAACTAACTAACTTACAAACTAAGTAACTAATATACTGCAATGTAACTAACTAACTGACAAACTAACTATCTAACTGACAAACTAACTAACTAATTGCAAACTAACTAACTAACTGCAAACTAACTAACTAACTGACAAACTAAATAACTAACTGCAAACTAACTAACTAACTTACAAAATAACTAACTAAATGAAAACTAACTAACTAACTCACAAATTAACTAATTCACTGCAAACTAACTAACTAATATACAATCTAAATTACGAACTACCTACAAACTAACTAACTAACTGCAAACTAACTAACTACCTGACAAACTAACTATTTTACTGCAAAATAGCTAACTGTTTAAATAACGCGTTAATTCGTTATTAAGAAACGGCGGTTAAATTCTCGCGTGATCTATGGAAAAAAGGAGACATTTCTTATACGGTGTTGTCCTCAGTGTTCGCGACATTCCAGAGCCTTCTCTGCGTCGTAACCTGCTTCGGGAGCAATACCGTGTAGAAAAAATCCAAATTTACCTTCGATAATAGTCACGCGATCGGCCCAGTAACGGTTCCATGAGAACCGGTGTTACTACGCCGAAATAACAGAGAGGATTCAAAATTAATACGAGACAGACAATCTCCCCACTCGCGAACGCGCACACAAGAGGGTCTGTCTCGACAATCACTTGCTATCTGGTTCTCGACGAGTTCGCTTCTTCCAAGCCGACCTAGTCCAACACCGCGATCACGGTATACGCGAAATTAAATTCGTTTAATCGTGTAGTTACACCACAGAACCGAAACGGAACGAGATTAAGACTGTGGTAAATTCGAAAGAATTAACCTAGTCGGATTTCGTACCTCACGGTTTCGTGAGTTAAGTGATCGTTGTGTGTATAGAACCGTTTTGGAAAAAACGCAGTATTGAAACAATTTATAGTGAACAACCGGTGGCAGATCATAATCGTGTGTGCACTTTAATAGTGTTCGATTATCGCCACCGTTGTGTCGATTGTTTCAAATCAAAAGCAATTTCACACATTAACAACCGGTTGCTGATAAATTTCGTATTAAAATTTAATTAGTGTTCGATTGTCGCCACTGTTGCGTGGAAGAGCACGTACCGCTGTAATCAGCTGTCGTGCAACGAGAACCGAGAAAACCTTCTCGGTTTTCCTTGAACTTTGTGCGATTCAAACACTCTGATAGGGGCCTTTGGGCGTATACCTGAGTGGGATTGTCGTTTCCGAGGGTCGAAATCTCAGTTTGAGTACCACCCCCCATAGGGGCCTTTATTCGGCGCATACCCTGGGTGCTCTCGGTTGAATTCGATTAAGCTCGAACGTCGGTCACTCATCACCAGTGTGTACGGACACTCGGTGTAGAGCGACGTTCAAAGGGCGCCGTGGTGTAAGCACCTTAACGTTCAGACGCTTCTAAGCGCAGTTAAGGGCTTGCATCACACCGGTCCCGTACGGACCAGGAAACGACGCTGAATCACGGAGTGGACAATTTTGGAACGCCTTACAACCTCCAACTGTTGTCACCTCCAGCCAAAATTCAAGCCAGCAGCAGTGGGAAGATCGAGGCTCAAATCTTGTCTTCCCCATCTGCTGTTATAAAATTTTCCAGAACTGCAGTCGAACGTTTCTCGATCACACGAGAAACGTTTAATCAGCTCGAACGTTTCTCGATCACACGAGAAACGTTTAAGAATACTGATCCACTAACACAGTTGCGTATCGCTGTGAAGGAATCCCGCTCCTGTTTATCATAAACAGAGACAGGAGCGTGTGGATTGAAGTGAGTCAGACAACGCGACGAGCGTTGTCAAGTATTTACAGCCGAATTTCGGTCTCTGTTTGTTGCAGACGACCGAGACGCGAGCCGTAGTGGCCAAAGACCACGGCCAGGTTTTTTACGAGCCCGCTAACGGGCTCGGTTTTTCCTGGCGATTTAAAAAATTATAAATTTCTTCATTTTTGTTTTATTTAATCTTGTTTTTTTTATTAAATTTCAAACATTTTAAATAAACGGCCTAGTCGATTGACTAGGCGAAAGAAATTTACAGTGTACCGATTCACTTTCCCACAAATTCCCACTCCCTCGTAATTCGGACTCAACGTTAAAGGGTGAGAGCGACCATAACTCGCACCTATTTTAACAAAGGTCCTTCGAGCCGGATACACGAGGTTGAGTGGAATAGGGAAAGGTACACACTCTTACACGTGAAGAATATCCACGTAAGAGGTTAGTTCGAGCTGATTAATCCTCGATAAACCCAACAATGGCCGTGGCTAAAGAATCCACGTGGACGAAGGTTGATGAGCACATAGAAACTATGTGCGAAATTCACCACCGCCTTAGCAAGTTGGGTACTAACCTGAAAAAAAACAGGCAGAGCGAATTACTCGGTGAGGCTTCTCGAGGAAAAGCTCGAATATGCCAAAACTTTATGGAAGGAGATAAACGATCGGTATTCAGAGGCCCGCAAGCTTCTAAAACCGGCGCAAAGGCAGAGTCATGATTTCTTCAAACAGAATGTTATCTTGACCGCCGAGAACGATTTCCAAGATATCGTGGATTTCGTAAGCACGGAAATTGACCGACTTACCGCTGACAAAGCCGCAGCGGTGTCGGTCGAGCATTGCAACGTACCGATCGAGCTCCCCAAGCAGCGAATACCCAAATTCGGTGGTGATCCTCGTGAATGGGAACATTTCGAGGATCTGTTTACCACCCGGGTAATTAATAATGCTGCACTGGGAGACATCCAACGGTTGTATTTTTTAAACGCCTGCCTTGAGGGGCCAGCTGCTGCAACCGTTGCTTCCTTCCAGTAGTGGGTCGCAACTTCACGGAAGCGTGGGCGAGGCTGAAGAACGAATTCGGCCTACCACGCTTAGTCACTGGAAAGCTGTTGGACAAGCTTGTATATCTGAAGCCTATCGATATGAATGACTTGACCAGCATGCAACAAGTGACCGTGGGTTGCACCCAAGCCATTGCTGTTCTGGATACCAAGGGTACACCGGAACAGCAACGAGATTGGCTCCTCGCTCATTGGGTGAAGCAACACTTCACCCCCGAAATGGAGCTGGAATGGCAAAAAACGTTAGACCTCTCGTCCGAATATCCTACGTTCGAGGACGTAAGGAAGTTCGTTGACAAACGGTCACGTGCCTTGCTCTCCATGAACGAGGAGCGCAGAACAGCCGCGCTGGGGCTTCCACCAAAAACCACGCACAATCGAAGCTCGGGGCGCGATACCAGCACCGCTTCGAAACACGTGAGCAGCCACAACGTTGTCATGGAACACGTCCAGGCTGGACAGCCAAGGGAAACGGATTCAGACAACGTTAAGCATGTTGGAAAACCGTCCACGAAACCGTGCGGATTCTGTAACGGGCCGCACAGTTTGACGAATTGCAACAATTTCGTATTATTGACTGCAAAAATGCGCAGTCAATATGTGAAAAAACCGTCGGTGGTGCTTACAATGCTTGGGCACCACCCACACGGTAACGAAATGCAAAAGCTCCACGGCATGTGCGAAGTGCGGCGGGATGCACCATCCGCTGCTGCACTTCGAATTACCACGGGAACCTCACGCGAAGCCGGTCCCGGAAAACGTGGACTGCAAGCGTGAGGAAGGGCAATTGTAGCCTCCCAGCCGACGACCTGCAAAGTTCAGGTCATCGGCAGAAAAACTCGAATTCGAAAGCTGATATGACATACGCCTCGTCGTAAAGTTGTACTCTATTCAGTACAGCTGTACCGAGGCCAGTGTTATTGGCTAGAACTCGAGCACGAGATCGGTACAGAGCGACGCGAATCGCTTATCGATCGAAATATTGAAATTTCGATCGACGCGGTTCTATACGCCAAAATCATTCGACGGAGATTTCGTCGAACAGAAGGGGTACCATCGCCCAAAAGTCTGTTTTCGGATGGGTAATATCCAACCGAAAATGCAGCGGCAAAACCCCGAACAATTGTACCGTTCTCAAATCGCTGATTAAAGCGATTCCGAAGCTAGAAGAAACAGAAGAGATTCCCTCGACCTCTGTTGCGAAACAAAGGTGGAGGATGATAAACTCTTCCGGGAAACCCGTCGCACGATTGCGACGGGGTGGTTTTGAAGTCTGGCTGCCCCTTAATTACCCGAGACGAAAGGAAGCGCTGGAAAATTTTCCATGTCGCGTTCTCCAGTCTCATAAGGCTGCGGGGGAAGCTGGACGTGAACCGAAAATTCGGAAGGAAAAATTCTCTGTTTCTCGCGGAATATGAGCCCAGATACGTATTTTGACTCACCAGTCCGCAATATACATCGCACCCCAAAAATCCTCTTATACCCTCCAAATCATTGTAAAAAGGGAAGAATCGAGAGTAAAATTCACGGGCAGAGACAGGAACAATGTGTGTAGTTTAAAAGTACGCACGGCCACGATCTACTTACACGCGTCCGATCAGATGTCTGTGTAAATTGCCTGTGGAAGAGTCCGCATCGTCAATAAACAAGGACGACGCTATCGGGACATACGGTATCTCGAATAACGCCTGACAAGGAGATACCGGTGCCCGGCGGAAGGCGGACACTTCAACCCCCCGACGGCAGCAAGGAAGCGGCCGATGGAGGAGGCTCAGCAGCCCAAGGGACAAGGGCGGTCGCAGAAGCGCAACCGCCAGCGTCGGAAGGCGAAGGTGTGGGCGGGGGCCCAGGGACGCCAGGGGGATCAGCACCCCCACCAAGAGGGGACAACCTGGTGACCCAGGCGGTCCTGACGTCCCTCAAGCTGCTGCAAGGGCAGCAGAACGCTAGCCAGCCGACCTCGTCTATGTAAGTAACTTAATTTTATTAATTAAGTGAAAAATCCTCTCTGCATAATGACCGCGAATTACCGCTTCTCTTTTCATTGCACGGACCGTGCAAGGGGCAGTATGTTTAAATTACGCGTTAATTCGTTATTAAGAAACGGCGGTTAAATTCTCGCTTGATCTATGGAAATAAGTAGACATTTCTTATACGGTGTTGTCAACATTGTTCGAGCCATTCCAGAGCCTTCTCTGCGTCGTAACATGCTTCGGGAGCAATACCGTGTTGAAAAATTACATATTTACCTTCGATATTATTGACGCGATCTGCCCAGTATCGGTTCCATGAGAACCGGTGTTACTACGCCGAAATAACAGAGAGGATTCAAAATTAATACGAGACAGACAATCTCCTCTCGCGAACGCGCACAAGAGGGTCTGTCTCGACCAGCACGTTCTATCTGGTTCTCCACGAGTTCGCTTCTACCAAGACGACCTCGTCCAACACCTCGATCACGGTATACGCGACATTAAATTCGTCTAATCGTGTAGTTACACCACAGAACCGAAACGGAACGAGATTAAGACTGTGGTAAATTCGAAAGAATTAAACCTAGTCGGATTTCGTACCTCACGGTTTCGTGAGTTAAGTGATCGTTGTGTGTATAGAACCGTTCTGGAAAAACGCAGTATTGAAACAATTTATAGTGAACAACCGGTGGCAGATCATAATCGTGTGTGCACTTTAATAGTGTTCGATTATCGCCACCGTTGTGTCGATTGTTTCAAATCAAAAGCGATTTCCCACATTAACAACCGGTGGCTGATAACAATCGTCGTAACATTTAAATAGTGTTCGATTGTCGCCACCGTTGCGTGGAAGGCACGTACCGCTGTAATCAGCTGTCGTGCAACGAGAACCGAGAAAAAACTTCTCGGTTTTCCTTGAACTTTTGTGCGATTCAAACACTCTGATAGGGGCCTTTGGGCGTATACCTGAGTGGGATTGTCGTTTCCGGAGGGTCGAAATCTCAGTTTGAGTACCACCCCCATAGGGGCCTTTATTCGGCGCATACCCTGGGTGCTCTCGGCTGAATTCGATTAAGCTTGAACGTCGGTCACTCATCACCAGTGTGTACGGACACTCGGTGTAGAGCGACGCGTTCAAAAGGGCGCCGTGGTGTAAGCACCTTAACGTTCAGACGCTTCTAGCGCAGTTAAGGGCTTGCATCACACCGGTCCCGTACGGACCAGGAAACGACGCTGAATCACGGAGTGGACAATTTTGGAGCCTTACAACCTCCAACTGTTGTCACCTCCAGCCAAAATTCAAGCCAGCAGCAGTGGGAAGATCGAGGCTCAAATCTTGTCTTCCCCATCTGCTGTTATAAAATTCTTCCAGAACTGCAGTCGAACGTTTCTCGATCACACGAGAAACGTTTAATCAACCGAACGTTTCTCGATCACACGAGAAACGTTTAAGAATACAGATCCACTAACACAGTTGCGTATCGCTGTGAAGGAATCCCGCTCCTGTTTATCATAAACAGAGACAGGAGCGTGTGGATTGAAGCGAGTCAGACAACGCGACGAGCGTTGTCAAGTATTTACAGCCGAATTTCGGTCTCTGTTTGTTGCAGACGACCGAGACGCGAGCCGTAGTGGCCAAAGACCACGGCCAGGTTTTTTACGAGCCCGCTAACGGGCTCGGTTTTTCCTGGCGATTTAAAAAATTATAAATTTCTTCATTTTTGTTTTATTTAATCTTGTTTTTTTTATTAAATTTCAAACATTTTAAATAAACGGCCTAGTCGATTGACTAGGCGAAAGAAATTTACAGTGTACCGATTCACTTTCCCACAAATTCCCACTCCCTCGTAATTCGGACTCAACGTTAAAAGGTGAGAGCGACCATAACTAGCACCTATTTTAACACTAACTAACTGCAAACTAACTAAATAACTGACAAACTAACTATCTAACTGACAAACTAAATAACTAACATCAAACAAATTAACTAACTTACAAAAGTAACTAATATAATGCAATCTAACTAACAAACTGATAAATAAACTATCTAACAGACAAACTAACTATCTAACTGACAAACTAACAATCTAACTGGCTAACTAACTAAATAAATGCAAACTGTCCAACTAAATGCAAACTAGCTAACTATCCGCAAACAATCTAGCTTACTGCAAACTAACTAACTAAATGCAAGCAATCTCACTAACTGCAAACTAACTAACTAACCGGCAAACAATCTAACTAACCGCAAACTAACTAACTATCTGACAATCGAACTAATTAACAGACAAACTATATAACTAACTGTAAGATGCCTAACTACCTGACAAACTAACTAACTACCTGCAAACTAACTAACTAACTTACAATCTAACTAACTAACTGCACACTAACTAACTGACTGCCAAACTTACTAATCAACTGATAATCAAACTAATTTAAAGCAAACTAACTAATTAACCTGCAAAATATCTAACCAATTGCAATCAAACTAACTAAGTGACAAACTAACTTACTAACTGACAAAGTATCTAACTAACTGTAAACTAACTAACTAACTGACAATCAAACTAATTTACTGGAAAGTAACTGAATAACTTCAAACATGTAGGTAACTGCAAACTAGCTAACTTAATGCAAACAATCTAACTAACTGACAAACTATATAATTTACAGCAAAATAACTAACAGACTGCAAACTAACTAACTAACTGCAAACTAACTTCACTAACTTGACAAACTAACTAAATAACAGCAAACTGTTTAACTAACTGCAAACTAGCTAACTACCTCCAAACAATCTAACTAACTGCAAACTAACTAACTAACTGCAAACTTACTAACTAACTTACAAAAGTAACTAATATAATGCAAACTAACTAACACACTGACAAATTAACTATTTAACTGACAAACTAACTAAATAAATGCAAACTGTCTAACTAACTGCAAACTAGCTAACTATCTGCAAACAATCTAACTAACTGCATACTAACTAACTAACAGCAAACTAACTAACTAACTGACAAACTAAATAACTAACTGCAAACTAACTAACTAACTGCAAACTAACTAACTAACTTACAAACTAACTAACTAACTGCAAACTAACTAACTAACTGACAATCAAACTAATTTAAAGCAAACTAACTAAATAACTGCAAAATATCTAACTAATTGCAAACGAACTAACTAACTGACAAACTAACTTACTAACTGCAAACTGTCTAACTAACTTAAAACTAACGAAATAACAGCAAACAATCTAACTAACTGCATACTAACTAACTAACTGGAAACTAACTAACTAACAGACAAACTAAATAACTAACTGCAAAGTAACTAACTAACTTACAAACTCACTAACTAACTGCAAACTAACTAACTAAGTTACAAACTAACTAACTAACTGACAATCAAACTAATTTAAAGCAAACTAATTAAGTAACTGCAAAATATCTAACAAATTGCAAACAAACTAACTAACTGACAAACTAACTTACTAACTGACAAAGTAACTAACTAACTGCAAACTAACTAACTAACTGACAAACTAACTAACTAACTGCAAACTAACTAACTAACGCACAAACTAAATAACTAACAAATATACTATCTAAATAACTAACTACGTATAAACTAACTAACTAACTGCAAACTAACTAAATAACTGTAAACTGTCTAACTAACTGCAAACTACCCAACTAACTGCAAACAATCTAACTAACTGCAAACTAACTAACTAACTGACATACTAAATAAATAACTGACAAACTAACTAACTAACTGACAAATTAACTAACTAACTGCAAACTAACTAACTACCTTACAATCTAACTAACTAACTGACCAACGAACTAACTAACTGCACACTAACTATATAACTGACAACAATCTAACTGACTGCAAACTATCTAACTGACTGCAAACTAGCTATCTAACTGCAAACAATTTAAATAAATGCAGACTAACTAACAAACTAAGTGACAAAATATCCAAATTACTGCAAACTATCTAACTAATTGCAAACTAACTAACTAACTGCAAACAAACTAACTAACAGACAAACTAACTATCTAACTGCAAACAAACTATCAAAATGTCCACATAATTAACTACTAGATAGATTAACTAATTAACTGACAAACTAACTAATTTAATGTAAACTAACTAACTAACGGACAATCAAAGAAATTTGCTGCAAACTAACTAAATAACTGCAAACTATCTAACCAACTGCAAACTAACTAAATAACTGCAAACAATCTAACTAACTGCAAACTGACTAACTAACTGACAAACTGACTAAATAACTGAAAACTGTCGAACTACCTGCAAACTATCTAACTATCTGCAAACAATCTAACTAACTGCAAACTAACTAACTAACTAACTAACTGACAAATTAACTAACTAACTGCACACTAACTAACTAACTTACAAACTGACTAACTAACTGCAAACTATCTAACTATCTGCAAACAATCTAACTAACTGCAAACGGACTAACTAACTAAAAACCCAACTAAATAACTGCAAACTAACTAAATAACAGCAAACAATCTAACTAACTGCAAACAAACTAACTAAGTGCCAACTAACTAACTAACTGACAAACTAACTAAATAACTGCAAACTATCTAACTAACTGCAAACTAGTTAACTATCTGCAAGCAATCTAACTAAATAGCAAACTAACAAACTAACTGCAGACTAGCTAACTAACTGCAAACAATCTAACTAACTGCAAACAAACTAGCTCACTCACAAACTATCTATGTAACTGCAAACAAACTAGCTAACTTACAAAAGTAACTAATATAATGCAAACTAACTAACACACTGGCAAACTATCTAACTAACTGACAAACTAACTAACTAACTGACAAACTAACTATCTAACCGCATACTAAATAACTGCCCGCAAACTATCTAACTAACTGACAAACTAAATTACTAACAGCAAACTAACTAACACACAAACTATCTAACTAACTGCAAACTAAATAACTAACTGATAAATTATCTAATTTACTTTATACTAACTAACTAATATACTATCTAAATAACTAACTACCTATAAACTAACTATCTAAATGCAAACTAACTAATTACCTGAAAAACTAACTATTTTACAGCAAAATAACTAACTAAATGCAAACTAACTAACTAACTGCAAACTAACTAACTAACTGACAAACTAACTTACTAACTGCAAACTGTCTAACTAACTGCAAACTCGCAAACAATCTGCAAACAATCTAACTAACTGCATACCAACTAACTAACTCCAAACTAACTAACTAACTGACAAACTAAATAACTAACTGCAAACTAACTAACTAACTTACAAACTAACTAACTAACTGCAAACTAACTAACTAACTTACAAACTAGCTAACTAACTGCAAACTAACTAACTAACTGACAAGCTAACTAACTAACTGAGAAACTAAATAACTAACAGCAAACAAACTAACTAACTTACAAAAGTAACTAATATAATGCAAACTAACTAACAAACTGACAAATTAACTATTTAACTGACAAACTAACTAAATAACTGCAAACTGTCTAACTAACTGCAAACTAGCTAACCTTCTGCAAACAATCTAACTAACTGCATACTAACTAACTAACAACAAACTAACTAACTAACTGACAAACTAAATAACTAACTGCAAACTAACTAACTAACTTACAAACTAACTAACTAACTGCATACTAACTAACTAACTTACAAACTAACTAACTAACTGCAAATTAACTAGCTAACTGATAATCAAACTAATTTAAAGCAAACTAACTAAATAACTGCAAAATATCTAACTAATTGCAAACAAACTAACTAACAGACAAACTAACTTACCCACTGACAAAGTAACTAACTAACTGCAAACTAACTAACTAACTGACAAACTAACTTACTAACTGCAAACTGTCTAACTAACTGCAAACTTTCAAACTATCTGCAAACAATCTAACTAACTGCATACTAACTAACTAACTGCAAACTAACTAACTAACTGACAAACTAAATAACTAACTGCAAACTAACTAACTAACTTACAAACTAACTAACTAACTGCAAACTAACTAACTTACTTACAAAAGTAACTAATATAATGCAAACTAACTAACAAACTAACCAAATAACTGCAAACTGTCTAACTAACTGCAAACTAGCCAACTATCTGCAAACAATCTAACTAACTGCAAACTAACTAACTAACTGCAAACTAACTAACTAACTGCAAACTAACTAACGAACACACAAACTAAATAACTACCAGCAAACTAACTAACTAACTTACAAACTAAATAACTAACTGCAATCTAACTAACTAACTGCACACGAACTAACTAACTGCAAACTAACTAACTCACTGCAAACAAACTAACAAACTTACAGAAGTAACTAATATAATGCAAACTAACTAACAAACTGACAAATTAACTATTTAACATACAAACTAACTAAATAACTGCAAACTGTCTAACTAACTGCAAACTAGCCAACTATCCGCAAACAATCTAACTAACTGCAAACAATCTAACTGCATACTAACTAACTAACTGCAAACTAACTAACTAATTGACAAACTAAATAACTTACTGCAGACTAACTAACTAACTTACAAACTAACTAACTAACTGCAAACCAACTAACTAACTGCAAATTAACTAACTAACTGACAATCAAACTAATTTAAAACAAACTAACTAAGTAACTTGCAAAATATCTAACTAATTGCAAACAAACTAACTAACTGACAAACTAACTTACTAACTGACAAAGTAACTAACTAACTTCAAACTAACTAAGTAACTGACAAACTAACTTACTAACTGCAAACTAACTAACTTACTTACAAAAGTAACTAATATAATGCAAACTAACTAACAAACTAACCAAATAACTGCAAACTGTCTAACTAACTGCAAACTAGCCAACTATCTGCAAACAATCTAACTAACTGCAAACTAACTAACTAACTGACAAGCTAACTAACTAACTGCAAACTAACTAACGAACACACAAACTAAATAACTACCAGCAAACTAACTAACTAACTTACAAACTAAATAACTAACTGCAATCTAACTAACTAACTGCACACGAACTAACTAACTGCAAACTAACTAACTCACTGCAAACAAACTAACAAACTTACAGAAGTAACTAATATAATGCAAACTAACTAACAAACTAACTAACTAACTGCAAACCAACTAACTAACTGACAAACTAAATAACTAACTGCAAACAAACTAACTAACTAACTTACAAACTAACTAACTAATTGCAAACTATCTAACTAACTTGCAAACTAACTAACTAACTGCAAATTAACTAACTAACTGACAATCAAACTAATTTAAAGCAAACTAACTAAATAACTGCAAAATATCTAACTGATTGGAAACAAACTAACTAACTGACAAACTAACTTATTAAATGACAAAGTAACTAACTAACTGACAAAGTAACTAACTAACTTACAAACTAACTAACTAACTGCAAACTAACTAACTAACTGACAATCAAACTATTTTAAAGGAAACTAACTAAATAACTGCAAAATATCTAACTAATTGCAAACAAACTAACTAACTGACAAACTAACTTACTAATTGACAAAGTAACTAACTAACTGCAAACTAACTAACTAACTGACAAACTAACTAACTAACTGACAAACTAAATAACTAACTGCAAACAAACTAACTATCTTACAATAGTAACTAATATAATGCAAAGTAACTAACAAACTGACAAATTAACTATCTAACTGACAAACTAACTAAATATCTGCAAACTGTCTAACGAACTGCAAACTAGTGTAGAAATAGAGTGGAAGAGGGTAAAATAATGATCAGTTTATTCGCTTTTAAATACAATGTTTATCGCAGCTCGGTCACCAAGACACTGTTTTTCTTTTTTCCACGCTCACTTCATCTTTTCTACATTCACATTCCTCCATCCTGCTCTTTACACTCGTGTTCTCTTTCTCTCATTCACTCTCTCCTTCTTACTCGCATACATTCCTCTTGCTTCATTCACACCTGTCTCGGAAGGCCATGACCGTTTCCCGAATCTCGTTCATGTCATGGCTTCCGAACACCGCGATATCGATCCGTTTCGATCGTTCCCTTCCCACACTCGGCCGTCCTGACCAGTGCACCTGTCCTCAGATGCCACTGGTTGAATCTTTTCTAATCAGAGTCAATGTCGCTTATCTCCGCACAGTCTTCTATCCATGGTTTCATGCGATCTGCCGCCGTTGAGGTTTCGAGAGGACCCCCATGATTGCCGTCTCTTTTTACCAAATAACGATCATTCCGTAGCGCTTTCGTTATCGTATACGGCCCCACATATTTCTGTGTAAGTTTTTGCCCTGGACCCCCCGTGTCTTCTTTATAACCACCAGCTCATCGTTCTTATACACTTGTGCCTTTTTCCTCTTCCTGTCGTAGGTTTTCCTATTTTCTGCTTGCATCTTTATGATCTGTTCCCTCGCGTTGCACCGCAACTCATTTCAGTTCTCTTGAAATTTGTCGATCCACTCCTTCTGTATTAGCTCGGTGAGAGATAAATCTTCATTCGTCCTCATACGCGTTCCAAATAAAAGATCGAATGGGGTGGTGCCGATGCCGCGATGATATGTGGAATTCAGACATCTCTGCAATGCGTCGAGTTGACGATACCAGTTTTCCGGCTTTGGTGCGCTCATTTTCGTTAATACCGGGATAAGGGTTCGGTTGATCCTCTCCACCTGTCCGTTCCCTCTTGGAGTACCTGTCGTGATTAAGACATGCTCGATGTGATGTTCGCTACAGTAGTTTTGAAATGCATCTGATGTAAATGCAGTGCCTCGATCGGAGATGATACGACGCGGGTTTCCAAATATTATTGCTTGTTTCGTTAAACGCTGTATGACTTCCGTGGCATCAGTCGACTTCGTCGCATAAAGCCATACGAATTTTGTAAATGCATCGACTACTACTAAAATATGACGGTAACTTTTTTCGTGGATGCCAAAGGTCCGAGATGATCTACATGAAATGTGTCCAATAGTACCTCACCCTTATCGATCGCGTGCAATAATCCCTCTTGTTTTCCCTGCTTCCTTTCTGCCAGAATGCAACCGACACAATTTTTTATAATTTTCTCCACCTTCGCTCGCAAATTGGGAAACCAGTAATCTCTTTGCAGAAGCCACTCCGTTTTCTTTTTCGAGAAATGACCGTTTTCATGCGCTCGCCTCACGATCTGCGTCTGCATTGACTTCGGTACTACTAATCGCACATCTCCTTCACATTCTTTGAATAATAACCCATTACGTACAACATACTCATCCGCGCTCTCTCGCTCGCATGCGTCAAAGAGTTTACATAAGTCCGCATCCCTATGCTGTGCTTTTCTCAATCGCGCGGTTATACTCTCTTCACCTTCGTCAATGGCAAATATCGAAGGAAGAGGACTGCGGCTCAATGCATCTACATGCGCCATTTGCTTACCCGGTCGATATACTATGGTATAATTAAACTCTTCTAGCAGAAGAGCCCATCTCGCTACCCGGACGCAAAGGTCCGCCTTGTTCATCGTTAGCATGAAAGCACGACAGTCCGTGATGATTTTGAACAGGATACCTAGTAGATATATTCTAAACTTTTTGAGAGCTTTTATTATAGCCAAAACCTCTAACTCGTAACTTGTATATTTTCCTCTGCCGCAGTCGTCTTACCACTTGCATAAAATACAGGGTGAAATGCACCATCATCACTGCCCCGTTCCATTAATATAGCGCCGAAACCATACATCGATGCATCCGTATGCATTTCCGTTTCTGCATCCAGTTGATACAACTTTAAAATGGGCTTTTCTGCCAATGCACTCTTTAACCCATCAAACGCTCGTTTCTCTTCATTCCCAAAACGAAATTCAACATTCGCTCTCAACAAATTCGATAACGGTCGTGCGATTGTTGCGTAGTTTAAAATAAATTTTCGAAAATACCCCGCCAGACCGAGAAAACTTTGCAATTCCTTCACGCGTTTTGGCTCCGCGAATCGCATAACCGCTTCAACTTTCTGTTCCGACGGCCGTATGCTACCATTAACAATAACACGCCCTAAAATTCGACTCGCTGCTGCAGGAAACGGCATTTCTTCCAGTTGATAAGGAGACCGAATTCGGAAGCTAATTTTAATACGCGTGACAATCGCTTTATTCCATCCTCTACAGTTATCGAGGGTATTATCAAATCATCAACATAAATTAAGACGATACCATCTTTTAATAACTCACGAAAAATTTCGTTAATGAATTTTTGAAATACACTGGGCGAATTACAAAGTCCGAACGGGACTCTTAAGAATTCGTAGTGGCCGTCTGGAACAGTAAACGCGGTATATTTACGACTATCTTTTTCTATGGGTACATGAAAAAACCCGTTTTTCAGGTCGAGCGTTGAAAAAACTTTTGCACCTTGTAATCTATCCAACTGGTCCTCTATCAAAGGAAGCGGATAACGATCCTTTATGATTTTTTTGTTTGTCTTCCTAAAGTCAACACATACCCTCACGGTTCCGTCCTTTTTCCGCACCAATACTACAGGACTCGCATATTCCGACAATGACGGCTGTATAATACCGTTACGCGACCATTCTTCTAATTGCTTTGCCAATTCTATTTTTCTGGTTGAGACAAACGCCGTGCCCGTTGAAAAACGGGTTCGTCATCTTTGACTACAATGGACATTTTAACATTACATTCGCGCGTTTTGATTGGATTATAAGTTTCTATCATATTTTCCACAGCGGTCCTATGCACCGAATTGACTATGTGCGCTATATTCGTATCTATCTGATTGACCTCGGCATCGCATTCGATCTTAAAAATATCCGGAATGTTCGTCAGATTGGTTTGAATCACTCGCGCAGTATTATCAATGGAAATCTTTCCCTTTTCTACAATTAGCTTTACCGTGTTCAAGAAATTTGTACCAATGATCAATTTGTGTTGAGTAAGGTCATTCGGAATTACATGAACGCGAATGTCATACTCCTCATTGTCTATTTCGATTTTCACGCAAAGTTCTCCTAACGTTCTATTATTTCGCATGCCTACACCGTGAAAAACAATTTCCCTTCGTTTTAGCGAAGGAGTGCCTATTGCCATATACGCATCCGCCCGTATTAACGATATATCTCTCCCTGTATCAATTAACGCGTTCAATTCATGACCATTCACCATTACCTTTTATAATACTTGCCACTTACGGAAAGCGTGTCTTCCCGTTCAAATTCCGCCACATTGCAAGAGTTCCCGTTTTTTGGTTTTGAAGGACAAGCTGCTGACATATGCCCATATCCCCGACACTCAAAACATTTCACGCCCTTGTCCTTCGCAGGGCAGTCGTGAAATGAGTGGTTTCTGGATCCACAGCTAGGGCACTGTCTCACCTTCGTGCTGCTTGTTATGTCCATCCGAGTCTGTTCCTTGGGTGCGATTCCTCCATTCGTACTGCCTCCGGTCATTGTACTCCGTTATCAATTTTGCAGGTAACTCCATGCGCACCTTGGCAAATGCAGCAAGCAGAGCTTTTCGTGTTCCAAAACGTTGTATGTACGCTTGATTCCGCAACACGATGTCGGGAATACTAGCAACAATCTCGTTCACCATTTTCTGTCTTCCAGTATTGGTACACGATTCGCTAGCAGCACCTTATCATGATAGTACTCGGAAAAGCTCTCATCATGCTTCCACACCCGCCGTCGAATTTTTTCCGACGGTCCGCCTTGTCCATTTCATAACCAAACATCGCCCTTAACTCTTCACATAATTACCGGTGGACATCTGCAGGAATTCCGGCTTGGAATGCAGCCAATCTAGCGCCTTTCCTCTAAGTCTGGATCCCATCAAGATCCTACCTTCGTTTTCCGACAGATTATATGTTGACTTTAAGAGGTGCACCTGTGTTTCCCATCGATTGAAGGTGCCCTCACTTCCGTCGAAGTAACCTAACAATTCCGCCACCGCTCCGACATTGGCTGTAGGCTACCCCGCATTTACCGTCGGCACCGGACTGACAGCCGCTTCACGGCACTGCATTTGCTGCATAGACACAATTTCACGACGGGCTAACTCGAGTTCGCGTTGCGTAAGCTCGTTTTCACGTCGTAAGAGCTCAATCTCGCGACTCATTTCTCGCTCGCGCGCACTAGGTGTCTGGTCGCTGGGAAGTGTGTACCAGGCTCTTTGTGCACGAATATCCGTCGCAAAGTTTTCCTGCCTATCACCCGCCGGGATTCCGCAATCTTCAGTCTCTTCGATCTCGTCACCGCGTGGCAGATATAGGAGAAAAGGATCTGTCGTACCTTTCGCTTCCGTTAACCTCATCAATAACACCGCTTTCGTACCCTCCGTTGATAGGCCGAGCTTCCTCAACTCCTCTTTCAATTGCGCCACTTTCACATTTGCCACACTCATTATTCTCACTTTCGCGAACTTTTACCCACGTTACACACTTCGATTTTCCCAAAAAAAAAATAAGAGAGATGAACTATTATTTTCTTTTCGTTTGGACGAGCCCCCAAGTTTGTAGAAATAGAGTGGAAGAGGAGTAAAATAATGATCAGTTTATTCGCTTTTAAATACAATGTTTATCGCAGCTCGGTCACCAAGACACTGTTTTTCTATTTTCCACGCTCACTTCATCTTTTCTACATTCACATTCCTCCATCCTGCTCTTTACACTCGTGTTCTCTTCTCTCTCATTCACTCTCTCCTTCTTACTCGCATACATTCCTCTTGCTTCATTCACACCTGTCTCGGAAGGACATGTCCGTTTCCCGAATCTCGTTAATGTCATTGCATCCGTACTCCGCGATAGCGATCCGTTTCGATCGTTCCCTTCCCACACTAGCTAACAATCTGCAAACAATCTAACTAACTGCAAACTAACGAACTAACTGACATACTAACTAAATAACTGACAAACTAACTTACTAACTGCCAAACTAACTACCTAACTTACAAATTAACTAACTAACTGCAAATTAACTAGCTAACTGACAATCAAACTAATTTAAAGCAAACTAACTAAATAACTGCAAAATATCTAACTAATTGCAAACAAACTAACTAACTGACAAACTAACTAACTAACTGACAAAGTGACTAACTAACTGCAAACTAACTAACTAACTGACAAACTAACTTACTAACTGCAAACTGTCTAACTAACTGCAAACTAGCTAACTATCTGCAAACAATCTAACTAACTGCATACTAACTAACTAACTGGAAACTAACTAACTAACTGACAAACTAAATAACTAACTGCAAACTAAGTAACTAACTTACAAACTAACTAACTAACTGCAAACTAACTAACTAACTTACAAACTAACTAACTAACTGACAATCAAACTAATTTAAAGCAAACTAACTAAATAACTGCAAAATATCTAACTAATTGCAAACAAACTAACTAACTGACAAACTAACTTACTAACTGACAAAGTAACTAACTAACTGCAAACTAACTAACTAACTGACAAACTAACTAACTAACTGCAAACTAACTAACAAACTTACAAATTAACTAACTAACTGCAAATTAACTAGCTAACTGACAATCAAACTAATTTAAAGCAAACTAACTAAATAACTGCAAAATATCTAACTAATTGCAAACAAACTAACTAACTGACAAACTAACTTACTAACTGACAAAGTAACTAACTAACAGCAAACTAACTAACTAACTGACAAACTGACTTACTAACTGCAAACTAACTAACTTACTTACAAAAGTAACTAATGTAATGCAAACTAACTAACAAACTAACCAAATAACTGCAAACTGTCCAAGTAACTGCAAACTAGCCAACTATCTGCAAACAATCTAACTAACTGCAAACTAACTAACTAACTGCAAACTAACTAACTAACGCACAAACTAAATAACTAACAAATATACTATCTAAATAACTAACTACGTATAAACTAACTAACTAACTGCAAACTAACTAAATAACTGTAAACTGTCTAACTAACTGCAAACTAGTCAACTAACTGCAAACAATCTATCTAACTGCAAACTAACTAACTAACTGACAAACTAACTAACTAACTGACAAACTAAATAACTAACTGCAAACAAACTAACTAACCTGCAAAAGTAACTAATATAATGCAAAGTAACTAACAAACTGACAAAATAACTATCTAACTGACAAACGAAATAACTAACTGCAAACTAACTAACTTACTTACGAAAGTAACAAATATAATGCAATCTAACTAACTAACTGACAAACTAACTATCTAACTGACAAACTAATTCAAATAACTGGAACTCGTCTAACTAACTACCAATCTGAAGCTAACCATTTATCTGCAAACTAATCTTTATTTCAACTTGCATACTAACTAACTAACTGTTGAAACTAACTAACTAACTGACAAACTAAATAACTAACTGCAAACTAAGTATCAAAACTAACTTTACAAACTAATAACTAATTCAAACTTAACTAACTAACTAAAATTCAATACTTATACTAACTAAATTCAATGTCAATTGACTATCAAACTAATTTAAAGCAAACTAACTAAATAACTGCAAAATATCTAAATAATTGCAAACAAACTAACTAACTGACAAACTAACTTACTAACTGACAAAGTAACTAACTAACTGCAAACTAACTAACTAACTGACAAACTAACTAACTAACTGCAAACACAACAAATAACAAACTATCAAAAGTAACTAATTAATTAACAAACTAACTGCAAACTAACTAACTAAACTAAATAACTAACAATCAACTAATTGCATGTAATAAACCAATAACTGCAAACTAACTATAATAACTGCAAAATAACTAACTAACTAAGCTAATATCAAACTAACAACTAACTGACAAGACTAACTAATCTTGCAACTAACTGCAAAACTAACTAACAAAAAGTAATTAATTACAAAGTAACTGCAAACTAATCCAACTAACTGACAACTGATCATTAACCAAATAACTAACTGCAAACTAACCAACTTACAGTCATATAATGCAAACAATAACTAACTAACTGCAAACTAACTAACTAACTGACAACTAAACTAAATAACTGCAAACTGTAACTAACTGCAAACTAGCTAACTATCTGCAAACAATCTAACTAACTGCAAACTAACTAACTACACTAACTAACTAACTGCAAACTAATAACTAAGTACACTAAATAACTAACTGGAAACAAACTAACTAACTGCAAACTAACTAACTAACTGGGAAAAGTAACTAATATAATGCAAACTAACTAACTAACGGCAAACTAACTAACTAACTGACAAACTAACTAACTAACTGACAAACTAAATAACTAACTGCAAACAAACTAACTAACCTGCAAAAGTAACTAATATAATGCAAAGTAACTAACAAACTGACAAAATAACTATCTAACTGACAAACGATATGACAAACTAACTAACTGCAAACTAACTAACTTACTTACGAAAGTAACAAATATAATGCAATCTAACTAACTAACTGACAAACTAACTATCTAACTGACAAACTAACTAAATAACTGCAAACTGTCTAACTAACTGCAAACTAGCTAACTATCTGCAAACAATCTAACTAACTGCAAACTAACTAACTAACTTCACACTAACTAACTAAGTGACAAACTAAATAACTAACTGGAAACAAACTAACTAACTGCAAACTAACTAACTAACTGGGAAAAGTAACTAATATAATGCAAACTAACTAACTAACGGCAAACTAACTAACTAACTGACAAACTAACTAACTAACTGCAAACTAACAAACTAACTCACAAATTAACTAATTCACTGCAAACTAACTAACTAATATACAATCTAAATTTCGAACTACCTATAAACTAACTAACTAACTGCAAACTAACTAACTACCTGACAAACTAACTATTTTACTGCAAAATAGCTAACTAACTGCAAACTAACTAAATAACTGACAAACTAACTATCTAACTGACAAACTAAATAACTAACTGCAAACAAATTAACTAACTTACAAAAGTAACTAATATAATGCAATCTAACTAACAAACTGATAAATTAACTATCTAACTGACAAACTAACAATCTAACTGGCTAACTAACTAAATAAATGCAAACTGTCCAACTAAATGCAAACTAGCTAACTAACCGGCAAACAATCTAACTAACCGCAAACTAACTAACTATCTGACAATCAAACTAACTAACTAACTGACAAAGTAAATAATTAACTGCAAACAAACTAACTAACTGCAAACTAACAAACTAAGTGACAAACTAACTAACTAACTGACAAACTAACTAACTAACTGCAAACTAACTAACTAACTTACAAAAGGAACTAATATAATGCAAACTAACTAACACACTGACAAATTAACTATTTATCTGACAAACTAACTAAATAACTGCAAACTGTCTAACTAACTGCAAACTAGCTAACTATCTGCAAACAATCTAGCTAACTGCAATCTAACTAACTAACTGCAAACTATGTAACTAACTGCCAAACTAACTAACAAATTGACAAACTAACTAAATAACTGCAAACTGTCTAACGAAATGCAAACTAACTAACTAACGGGTAGGAAGCTATCTAACTTACAAACTAACTTACTAACTGACAAACTAACTAACTGCAAACAATCTTACTAACTCCAAACTATCTAACCAACAGCAAACTAACTAACTAACTGACGAACTAACTAAATAACTGCAAACTAACTAACTAACTGCAAACTAACTAACTAACTGACAAACTAACTAACTAACTGACAAACTAACTAACTAACTGCAAACTAACTAACTATCTGACAAACTAACTAAATAACTGCAAACTAGCTAACTAACTGCAAACCATCTATCTAACTGCAAACTAACTAACTAACTGTAATCTAACTAACTAACTGAAAACTGACTATATAACTGCAAAATATGTAACTATCTGGAAACTAACTAACTACCTGACAAACTAACTGAATAACTGCAAACTAACTAACTAACTGACAAACTAACTAACTAACTAACAAAATAACTAACTAAATGCAAACTAACTAACTTACAAAAGTAACTAATATAATGCAATCTAACTCACAAACTGACAAATTAACTATTAAACTGACAAACTAACTAAATAACTGTAAACTGTCTAACTATCTGCAAACAATCTAACTAACTTCAACCTAACTTCAAATCAACTAACTAGCTGCAAACTAACTAAATAACTAACTGCTAACTAACCAACTAAATCCGCAAAACCAACTAACAAACTAACTAACTGCAAACTAACTAACTAACTGACAAATTAACTAACTAACTGCAAACTAACTAACTACCTTACAAACTAACTAATTAACAACAAACTAACGAACTAACAGACAAACTAACTAACTAACTGCAAACAATCTAACTAACTGCAAACTAACTAACTAACTGACAAACTAACTAAATAACAGCAAACTAACTAACTAATTGCAAACCAAACTAACTAACTAAACCGATAACTAACTAACTAACTGTAAGACTAACTAACTAACTGAAACTAACTAACTGACAGACTACTAAGTCAACTAACTGACAAACTAACTAAATCAACAAACTACACAGATCTAACTGACAAACTAACTAACTAACTTTGCAAACTAACTAGACTAACTGCAAAGTAAGTAAATAACTGCAAAAAATCTAACTAACTGCAAACTAACTAACAAACTGGCAAACTATCTAACTAACTGACAAACTAACTAACTAACTGACAAACTAAATAACTAACTGCAAATAAACTAATTAACTTACAAAAGTAACTAATATAATGCAAACTAACTAACAAACTGACAATTTAACTATCTAACTTACAAACTAACTAACTAACTGCAAACTAACTAATTTAATGCAAACTAACTAACTAAATGCTAAACTAATTAACTGCAACACATAATTAACTTAACTAGTTAACTGACAAATCGAAACTAACTAAACTAACTAAATAACTGCAAAATATGTAGGTAACTGCAAACTAGCTAACTAACTGCAAACTAACTAACAAACTGCAAACTAACTA
Organism: Colletes collaris; assembly: GCA_030068185.1. NCBI lineage: Eukaryota > Metazoa > Arthropoda > Insecta > Hymenoptera > Colletidae > Colletes > Colletes collaris. The sequence continues at coordinate 101,112 of JASGYR010000106.1, read as the reverse complement.
ACTAACTGACAAACTAAATAACTAACTGCAAACAGACTAACTAACTTACAAAAGTAACTAATATAATGCAAACTAACTAACAAACTGACAAACTAACTATCTAACTGACAAACGAACTAACTAACTGCAAACTAACTAACTAACTGACAAGCCAACTAACTAACCGCAAACCAACTAACTAACTTACAAACTAAATAACTAACTGCAAACAGACTAACTAACTGCAAACTAGCTAACTATCTGCGAACAATCTAACGAACTGCAAAATAACGAACTAACTGTCATACTAACTAAATAACTGACAAAGTAACTAACAAACTGACAAACTAACTAACTAACTGACAAACTAACTAACTAACTGCAAACTAACTAACTAACTGGCAAAAGTAACTAACATAATGCGAACTAACTAACAAACTGGCAAACTATGTAACTAACTGACAAACTAACTAACCAACTGACAAACTAACCACCTAACTGCAAACTAACTAACTAACTGACGAACTAAATAACTAAATGCTAACAAACTAACTAATATAATGCAATCTAACTAACTAAGTAACAAACTAACTATCTAACTTCCAAACTAACTAACAAACTGCATACTAACTAACTAACTGCAAAACATCTAGCTAACTGAAAACTAACTAATTAACTGACAAACTAAAAAACTACCTGAGAAACTAACTAATGTAATGCAAACAGACTAACTAACTGCAAAGTAACTAACTAACTGACAATCAAAGTAATTTACTGCAAACTAACTAAATAACTGCAAAATATCTAACTAACTTCAAACTATCTAACTATGTGCAATCAAACTAACTAACTGAAAGACTAACCAAATAACTGCAAACTGTCTAACTAACTGCAAACTACCTAACTAACTGAAAACTGACTAACTAACTGACAAATTAACTAACTAATTGCAAACTAACTGACTAAATGACAAACAAAATAACTAAATGCTAACAAAGTAACTAACTGCAAACTAACTAACTAATATCTAAATAATGCAACTAACTAACTAACTAAAACTAACTAACTAACTAACTAACTACAACTAATCAAACTACACTAACTAACTAATGCAAACTAACTAAATAACTGCAAACTAACTAACTAACTAACTGACAAACTGACTAATTAACTGCAAAATAACTAACTAACTAAATGCAACTAACTAACTATCTAACAAACTAAAATATGCAACAAACTGCAAACTAGCTAACTAACTGCAAACAATCTAACTAACTCCAAACTAACTAACTAACTGCAAACTAACTAACTAATTGCAAACAATCTAACTAACTGCAAACTAACTAAATAACTGCAATCTAACTAACTAACTGACAAACTAAATAACTAACTATCTGACAAAGTAACTAATTTACTGCAAACTATCGAACTAACTGCAAACTAACTAACTAACTGCAAAAAACTAACTAACTGACAAACTAACTAACTAACTGCAAACTAACTAACTAACTGCAAACTAACTAACTAACTGACAAACTGACTTACTAACTGGCAAACTAACTAACTAACTGTAAACTAAGTAACTGACTAACAAAATAACTAAATGCTAACAAAGTAACTAACTTGCAAACTAACTAACTAACTGTACACTAACTAAATAACTGCAAAATATCTAAGTAACTGCAAACTAGCTAACTAATTGCAAACTAACTACCAAACTGCAAACTAACTAACTAACTGACAAACTAAATAACTAACTTCAAACAGACTAACTAACTTACAAATGTAACTAATATAATGGAAACTAACTAACAAACAGACAAACTAAGTGTCTAACTGACAAACTAACTAACTAACTGAAAACTAACTAACTAACTGCAAACTAAATAACTAACTGACAATCAAACTAATTTACTGCAAACGAACTAAGTAACTACAAAATATCTAACTAACTGCAAACAAAATAACTAACTGACAAACTAACTTAGTAACAGACAAACTAACTAACTATCTAACTGACAAACTAAATAACTAACTGCACACTAACTAACTAACTCACAAACTAACTAACTGACTGCAAACTAACAAATTTACTTACGAAAGTAACTAATATAATGAAAACTAACTAACAAACTGACAAACTAACTATCTAACTGACAAACTAACTAAATAACTGCAAAATGTCTAACTAACTGCAAACTTGCTAACTATCTGCAAACAATCTAACTAACTGCAAACTAACCAACTAACCAACTAACTGCACACTAACTAACTAACTGAAAGACTAACCAACAAACTGCAAACTAACTAACTCTAACAGACCAAAGTAACTAACTATAATGCAAACTAACTAACAAAACTAACTATATAATGAAACTATCTAACTAACTGACAAACTAACTAATTGGCTAACTAACTAAATAAATGCAAATTGTCTAACTAAATGCAAACTAGCTAACTATCCGCAAACAGTCTAACTAACTGCAAACTAACTAACTAACTGCAAGCAATCTAAATAACTGCAAAATATCTAAGTAACTGCAAACTAACTAACTAGTTGCAAACTAACTACCAAACTGCAAACTAACTAACTAACTGACAAACTAAATAACTAACTTCAAACAGACTAACTAACTTGCAAAAGTAACTAATATAATGCAAAGTAACTAACAAACTGACAAACTAACTACCTAACTGACAAACTAACTAAATAACTGCAAACTGTCTAACCAACTGCAAACTTGCTAACTATCCGCAAACAATCTAACTAACTGCAAACTAACTAACTAACTTATAAAATAACTAACTAAATGCAAACTAACTAACTAACTGCAAATAATCTAACTAACTCAAACCTTCTTAACTAACACCAAACTAACTAACTAACTGACAAACTAACTAACTAACCTACAAACTAACTAACTAACTGACAAATTAACGAACTGCAAAATAACCAATAGCTGCAAACTAACAAACCAACTATAAACTAACTAACTAACTGCAAACTAACTAACTACCTGACAAACTAACTAACTAACTGCTAACAAAGCGAACTAGCTGCAAACTAACCAACTAACTTACAAGCAACTAATATAATGCAAACTAACAACTAACTGATAAACTAACTAACTACCTGACAAACTAACTAATAGCCCAACTAATCTAACTGCAACTAGCTAACTGTTTGCAAACAATATAACTAACTGGAAACAAACTAACTAACTTACAACTGCAAATATCAAACTAACTGCAAACTAACTAACTAATATACAATCTAAATTACGAACTGACAAACTAACTAACTAACTGCAAACTAACTAACTACCTGACAAACTAACTATTTTACAAATGCTAAAATAGCTAACTAACTGCAAACTAACTAAATAACTGACAAACTAACTATCTAACTGACAAACTAAATAACTAACTGCAAACAAATTAACTAACTTACAAAAGTAACTAATATAATGCAAACTAACTAACAAACTGACAAATTAACTAACTAACTGACAAACTTACTAACTAACTGTCAATCTAACTAACTATCTAACTGACAAACTAAATAACTAACTGCAAACAAATTAACTAACTTACAAAAGTAACTAATATAATGCAATCTAACTAACAAACTGATAAATTAACTATCTAACTGACAAACTAACTATCTAACTGACAAACTAACAATCTAACTGGCTAACTAACTAAATAAATGCAAACTGTCCAACTAAATGCAAACTTGCTAACTATCCGCAAACAATCTAACTTACTGCAAACTAACTAACTAAATGCAAGCAATCTCACTAACTGCAAACTAACTAACTAACCGGCAAACAATCTAACTAACCGCAAACTAACTAACTTTCTGACAAACTAAATAACTAACTGCAAACAGACTAACTAACATACAAAAGTAACTAATATAATGCAAACTAACTAACAAACTCACAAACTAACTATCTAACTGACAAACCAACTAACACGAAACTAACTAACTAACTTACAAACTAAATAACTAACTGCAAACAGACTAACTAACTTACAAAAGTAACTAATATAATGAAACTAACTAACAAACAGACAAACTAAGTATCTAACCGACAAACTAACTACATAACTGCAAACTGTCTAACTAAATGCAAACTAGCTAACTATCTGCAAACAATCTAACTAACTGACAAACTAACTAACTAACAGCACACTAACTAGCTAACTGACAAACTAACTAACTAACTGCAAACTAACTAACTAACTGCAAACTAACTAGCTAACTGACAAACTAACTAAATAACCGCAAACTGTTTAAATAACTGCAAACTAGCTAACTATCTCCAAACAATCTAACTAACTGCAAACTAACTAACTAACTTACAAAAGGAACTAATATAACGCAAACTAACTAACACACTGACAAATTAACTATTTATCTGACAAACTAACTAAATAACTGCAAACTGTCTAACTAACTGCAAACTAGCTAACTATCTGCAAACAATCTAGCTAACTGCAATCTAACTAACTAACTGCAAACTATGTAACTAACTGACAAACTAACTAACAAACTGACAAACTAACTAAATAACTGCAAACTGTCTAACGAAATGCAAACTAACTAACTAACGGGTAAGAAGCTATCTAACTTACAAACTAACTTACTAACTGACAAACTAACTAACTGCAAACAATCTTACAAAATACAAACTATCAAACTAACAGCAAAATAACTAACTAACTGACGAACTAACTAAATAACTGCAAACTAACTAACTAACTGACAAATTAACGATTTTACTGCAAAATAACTAACTAGCTGCAAACTAACAAACCAACTGATAAACTAACTTACTAACCGACAAACTAACTAACTACCTGACAAACTAACTGAATAGCTGCAAACTGTCTATCTAACTGCAAACTAGCTAACTGTTTGCAAACAATATAACTAACTGCAAACTAACTAACTAACTGCAAACTAACTAACTAACTGCAAATAGTCAAACTAACTGCAAACTAACTAACTAACTGATAAACTAACTTACTAACTGACAAACTAACTAACTAACTGCAAACTCACTAACTAACTGACAATCTAACTCAATAACTGCAAACTGACTAATATAATGCAAACTACCTTACAAATTGTGTAATTTACACCAAACTAACTAACTAACTGACAAATTAAATAACTAACTCCTAACAAACTAAGTAACTGCAAACTAACTAACCGACTTAAACACTAACTAATATACTTCAAACTAACTAACTAACTGGAAACTAACTAACTAACTTACAAACTAACTATCTAACTGACAAACTAACTAACTCACAATCTAAGTAAATAACTGCAAACAATCTAAATAACTGAAACTAACTAACAAACTGACATACTAACTGTAGCGGTTAAGCATCGCGCCAATGGGCCGCGACCATCGCGCTACCTCGCGCCGATTTAGCCACCTCGAGACCGCTAACGAGGTGCGCACGCCTTTTTGAATTCATTACCGTGTAACAACCAAAGCGACAACACGTGCGCAACAAACCAAGTGATTCTCAACGCCTTTAAACCAAGTTTAAGTAAAACCAGTGTATTGTGTTTTTAAGTATCTGTTTATTACGCAATAATTCCTTGTGACTATTGTATAGAAATACAAGATAATTGACGTGATTTGGTCTCTTTCGATTTCCGCCAATTTTCCGATTTCTCCTCGGAGCGTCAATTTCCTTTTTGTTGGAAAAATCCCAGCCTCTCTCTTTAACCCTTTTTTACCAAACCGAAACACTAACTAACTAACTGCAAACTCACTAACTAACGGACAAACTAACTAACTAGCAGACAAACTAACTAACTACCTGCAAAATAAATAACTAACTGACAAACTAAATAACTAACTGCTAACAAACAAACTAACTAACTGACAAACTAACTAACAAACTGCAAACTATCTAGCTAACTTACAAACTAACTAACTAACTTGAAACTAACTAAATAACTGCAAACGAGCTAACTAACTGCAAACTAACTAACTAACTGCAAACTAACTAACTAAATGACAAACTAACTAACTAACTGCAAACTAACTAACTATCTGACAAACTAACTAAATAACTGCAAACTAGCTAACAAACTGCAAACCATCTATCTAACTGCAAACTAACTAACTAACTGTAATCTAACTAACTAACTGAAAACTGACTATATAACTGCAAAATATGTAACTAACTGGAAACTAACTAACTACCTGACAAACTAACTGAATAACTGCAAACTAACTAACTAACTGACAAACTAACTAACTAACTGACTAACTAACTAACTAATTGCAAACTAACTAACTATCTGACAAACTAAATAACTAATTGCAAACAAACTAACTAACTTACAAAAGTAACTAGTATAAGACATACAAACTAACAAACTGGCAAACTAACTGACTAACTGCAACCTAATTAACTACCTTACAAATTGAGTAATTTACACCAAACTAACTAACTAACTGACAAATTAAATAACTAACTCCTAACAAACTAAGTAACTGCAAACTAACTAACCAACTTACATACTAACTAATATAATTCAAACTAACTAACTAACTGACAAACTAACTATATAACTGACAAACTAACTAACTAACTGACAAACTAACTACATAACTGCAAACTGTCTAACCAACTGCAAACTAGTTAACTATCTGCAAACAATCTAACGAACTGCAATCTAACTAACTAACTGCAAACAATCTAGCTGACTGCAAACTAACTAACTAACTACAAACTACCTAACTAACTGAAAAACTAACTAAATAACTGCAAACTAACTATCTAACTGAAAAATAGCTAACTAACTGACAAACTAACTAACTATTTACAAACTAACTGACTAAATGACAAACTAACTAACTAACTGAAAACAAACTAACTAACCGACAACCCAACTAACTAACTGACACACTAGCTAACTAACTGCACTAATAACTAACTGCAAACTAGTAACTTAATAGCAAAAATATCTAACTAACTGCAAACTCTGTAACTATATGCAAACAATCTAGCTAAGTGCAAACTAACTAACTAATTGCAAACAATCTAACTAACTGCAACCTAACTAACTAACTGACAAACTAACTAACTAACTGCAAACTAACTAACTAACTGACAAACTAAGTAATTTACTGCAAACTAACTAACTAACTGCAAACTAACTAACTAACTGCAAAAAACTAACTAAGTGACAAACTAACTATCTATCTACAAACTAACTAACTAACTTCAAACAAACTAACTAACTGCCAAACTAACTAACTAACTGACAAACTAACTACCTAACTGACTAACCAACAAACTACCAGCAAACTAACTAACTAACAGCAAACGAACTAACTAACTGCAAACTAACTAGGTAACTTACAAACTAACTAACTATCTGTGTTTAAATATCGATTAACTAACTGCGATAGTTAACTAAATCGAAACAATTCGTTACCCGGTTTGTTTACGGTAACTGACCAGGAAGATTCTAGGTCGACGCGTCCGCTATTCAAAATGTTAGAGGACAGAAAAACACGGTTCTCGAGGTTTTCTGCAAAGTCACGCGAACGATTAATTAACGTTCAATTTTGAAACACGCGGTTTAAACGACCGAGTTTAGAGAAGGTACGAAAACTATATAATAGACAGAGACGGACGAGAGACACGGCGACAGCGCCGCGTGACGGAAGACTCTCCCACTCACGCGCTCACTTTGGCGGCTCGTGCTCGTCCGTCACTCGCTATCAAACCACTGCCACGAGCACATCGGTATACGAACACGCTCAGCATTCTAAAAAACAAATAATTCGAGCTATCCGACCAGAGTCGAATTCTTCGACTACCCTCAGGCGCAAAGGAATTATTTGCGAGTTATAGTATCGAGCCAGTCGGTACGCGACCGAGGTCTGTAAGCAGACTTAATTAATTCGGAATAGGCTCGAAGTAATTCGAGTGCTTCCGGGGAATCGATCCATAAACAGGTGTGGGAAGAAACCCTGAGTGGACTCAATCGTTTCCCCAGGGATAGGAACTAAGCTCATTCCAATTAATAGGTGCGAGGTTCTTCGCACTTTTCTTAGTGCACGACTCCATAATCCAGGTGTGGGAAGAAACCCTGAGTGGAATCATCGTGCACTAGAGGATCGAGTACAAACTCCTTCCTCAATTGGCTGTCAGAAACGGCTTCGAACCCACCATACAGGAGTGAATAATACCCTGGGTGGATTTGCCGTCTTCCAGTCGAAGCGGGACACTTTTTAAACGCCAGCTATCGGCGAAAGCTAGGACACGTCTAAACGTCTCCAGGGAGTACGGCCCTGTGCGTAGGACGGAGCATCCGACAAAGCAACGTGGTCTCAGGCCCAACCGTAAGTCGACCTAAGGGCGCCGTTGACAAGCCTGCATCACACAGTGCCGTACGCACTTACGAAGGCGGTGAAGGGCCGGGGACCGGCTGAAAGGTTGGAGCCTTACAACCTCCCTCCGATCACCTTTTCCTGCGATAGTCATACATCAAAGTCTTAAATTGCAGTCAGAAATTGCAGTCGTGAAATTAGACGAGCAGAAATCTCGTACACGACAATAATAAACAAGCGATTCCCGATTTAACGGGAACGCGCACACATACAGTCCACTAGCTTAGCTGCGCATCGCGGCGGCTGAGATCCCCGCTCCTGGGTGCGACAAGCACAGACCAGACGAGCGCGGAAGAAAGTAAGACACACAGCGTGACTCACGTTCACAGGTATTTAACGCCTGTTCGTGTCTCTTTCTGTTACAGGTTTACCAAACAGGATTAATTGCAGCGGCGTCTGGCCGGGCAAACCATCCTTATATAATCTCTGGTTTACAAACATCACAAAATAATAGGCTTAGTCGAGTCATTCGACTAAGCGAAAATTAAATTAAAATCTGTATTCTTTTCACGACGTTCCTTCCCTCACGATCCGGACCACCGTTAGGCGAGGTTTTTTCAAACCTACTCAACCTAACATAGGGTCCTTCGAGCCGGATCAAACGAGGTTGATTGGAACGGGAAAAGGTGACTGCGTTTGCACGTGACGAAATTACCACGTAAGAGTTGAATCGAGTTGATTAATCCTCGACAACTCGCTATGGCGTTAAACGAGTCCATGTCGCCTGCCGACATTGAGGATCAGCTCATGGAGTTAACAGACGACTTCGATCGTCTTAGATCCGTGAGCATAAATCTCAAAAAAATGGGCGAGCTAAATTCACGGAGAAACTCCTCCAAGAAAAGCTCGACTACGCCGGGCGAACATGGCGGGATGTCCGCACCATGTATGCGAACGTGCGGAAGATGATTCCCGCCGCAAAAAGACAAGCCTATACGCTTTTTAAGCCAGGCTACCTCCTCGGCGTCTAAAACGAATTCCAGGAATTCCAGGATTTCGTAACCGCCGAGCTGACACGAATCGCTGCTGAATCGAGACCACCGGCACCGGAGGTCCAGCAATTCGGCATGCCCATTGAGCTCCCCAAGCAAAGATTGCCTAAATTCGGAGGGGATCCTCGGGAATGGGAACATTTCGAGGATCTATTTACCACCGGGGTGATGAACAATGTTCAGTTATCAGATGTACAGAAATTGTACCATCTGAACGCATGCTTGGAAGGACCAGCTCTGGCGACGATTTCGTCGCTCGAGATTGTCGGGCGCAACTTCCCGAAGCGTGGAGAATGCTCAAGGAGAAATACTGGCTTCCACGCATGGTCACGGGAAGGTTGCTCGACAAACTATTTTCGCTGAAGCAGATTGAATTCAACGATCTAGCCAGCATGCAGCAGGTCACTGTGGAATGCACAGAGACTCTAGCTGCATTAAGAAAAAGGGGCACGTCCGAACAGCTAGTAGAATTGATGCTAGCGTACTGGACGATACAACATTTCACTCCGAAATTGGAGCTGGAATGGCAGAGATCGCTCGGCCTCTCGACTAACTACCCGATGTTCGAGGATGTCCGAACCTTCATCGATCATCACACGCAAGCTCTGCTTTCGATGAAAGAGGACCGTCGAGAGGCAGCTCTCGCCCCGGAAACAAAATCCCGCATGCCGAAGCCCATCGACGCTCGACCAAAAAGCGTCGCTTCGAAGCCTCTGGCAAGCCATAACGTCGTTATGGGAACCGACTCGGCCCCAAACCCGAGACGCTCAAGTTCCGCAAACGACGGGCGAACCAAACCAATGCGGATGCCAGTATGCGGATTCTGCACTGGGGCACACAGTCTGCCTCAATGCAAGAATTTTCAAGTGCTGACGCCAAAAATGCGTCACCACTATGTGCAGAACCGCATGGCCTGCGTGCTGTGCCTCGACCTTTCTCATACGGCATCACAATGTCAGAGACCCCAGGAATGCCATCGGTGTAGGAGGAAGCATCATACCCTCCTGCACTATGATGGACTGCGGGAACAAAGTTATACGAGGCCGCAGGCGCAAAATACCGGCCAACGTGACGAGAGCGATTACAACGCTCAACCGAGAAGGACGGCCGTGCCGAAGCCGAAAGGAAAACCTTCGACTTCGAAGGCCTACAAGAAACCGGCCTCGACATCACACTGTACCGCGCTCGGTACAGGCGCACCGAGGACCGTGCTGCTAGCCACGGCTCGAGTACGCGTGTTCCGGAAGAGCGGTGCATCGCGAATCGCTCGAGCACTGTTAGACCAAGGATCAGAGACGTCATTCGTTCCCGCAGGTCTGGCAAACGACCTCCGATTGAAACGCGTACGTACCCCAGCCACGGTATCGATGTGGGGGGCGGCCAGACGCAGCAAATAAAATATAGCGTCGGTTTAAACCTCGGCTCGATAAACGAGTCGAAACCGATATGTGTCGCTCACGCGTACGTCGTGCCGAAAATCACGACCTACCGCAACACGTCGGCGAACGCGAGTGTTTTCAGTGCGTTCCGAGGTTTACCGTTAGCCGATCCAGAAGCCAGGGCCGATCCTACGATCGAAATTCTGATCGGAGTGGATTTATATGCTCAGGTGATTCGTTCGGGCTTCCGACGAGGGGCGAATGAAGGTCCGATCGCCCAAGAAACGGCGTTTGGCTGGGTTATATCCGGCCCTATACACGCTGAAGGCGACGGCCAGAATACGGTAAGAACGCTGCATTGCACCGTTCTTGAATCGCTGGATTATGCGATTCGACGATTCTGGGAAACCGAAGAAATCCCCACGACCTCGGTGCGCTCAAGGCGGAAGAAGAGTGCCAAGCACTCTTCCGAAGAACCGTCAAACGGGACAAAACCGGACGGTTTATAGTCCGATTGCCCTTGAATCACCCGAGACCGGACGAAGCGTTAGGACACTCGTTCCACATAGCGCTGTCCGCCCTCGCGAGGATGAGGCGTAAATTGGACACGGATACGACCCTCGACAGAGAATACTCTGAGTTCCTCGCGGAATACGAGTCCTTGGGTCATATAACTCGGCCCGAGCCGATTGGACCACGAATCGACTGTACATTCCGGCATCGAGCGGTCGTTACGCACGGAAGAAAAGAGTCGCAACGACCAAACTGCGCGTTGTGTTCAAAATGCAACCAGCAAGAACGGTCGGAGTGGCGATCCCTAAACGACGTCCTGCATGTCGGACCAAAGGTACAGAACGATATCACCTCGAGTTTTAACTAGGGTGGCGTCTGTATGGAGTACGTTCTGGTGGCAGATATCGAGAAGATGTTTCGGCAAATCCTCGTCGCCCCACAGCGACCGTCGTTTCCAATGCATCGTATGGCATCGCGTCGTCAAACGACGAAAAGCTCAAAGCTTACGAATTGAATACCGTAACATACGGTACGGCGTGCGCCCCATGTTTTAGCGCAGATGCGTACCCTCCTCGAATTAAAGGAACAGGATGGAGAGAGGTATCCTCTCGCCGCTCCGATCCTCGAGAGGGACATATACGTCGACGACGTATGTTATGGGAGCGTCCAACAAAACCCTGCTAGAGAAAATTCGCAAAAGCAAGTCTGAAATCTCCTGCAGGGCGGTGGGTTCAAGTTGAGAAAATGGCAGCTGGAAACTCCGCAGAAATTATTGCGGAACATCCCCCCGAGAGTGCTCACTCCCACGCCGTGGACCTCACTCTGTTCTGACGATTCCGAACTAAAAGTGGCAATTGGTCTCACGATGGATCCCATCCGGAGACTACTTCCATTTCGATCTGCAACGGTTTCAACCGTCAGCGTTTACCGATGACGAAAAAGAAATTTGTTCTCGGAGATCGCGAAGCTCTTCGATCCCCTCGGCTTGTTATCACAAGTCCTAATCAGTGCAAAAATTCTGATGCAGACCCAAGTGCTGGAGAAAATCCATTGGGACGACCAAATTTCCACGGGACACGCAAAAACGTGGAACACGTTTTGCAGGGATTGGAGCAGTCTCAAAGAACTAAAATTCCCGAGATGGATCCAATACGGAGCCGACGCGCAGTTACTGTGGAACTACACGGGATTCTGCGCGATGCATCACTCGCTGCCTATTCGGCCGAACACTTACTTTACGGGTGACGACGAAAATAATGACGTGTTTACGACATTAATCATGGCAAAGACACGAGTGGCATCGATAAAAACACAGATCTATCCTCGTCCTGGAATTGAATGGGGCTGTGTTTACTTTCCGAGTTCATAGTGCACGTGAAACGGTCATTCCCTCATAGAAATGAGCCGCATAATCCTGGCTGGACCCAGATTCCACGATTGCACTCAGCTTGGTTGAAAAAAGCATGCGTCGACCTGGAAGGTTGTGATAGAAGCAACCGTGTGTCAAAAATTCAGACCATGCTCCCAAAGCTGAATGGCGGCACGTTCCCACGCGCTTCAACCCAGCGGATCTGAATTCGCGAGGAATTAGCAGACGCCGCAGAACTCATTCAGTCCGAATTATGGATTTCCGGGCCGAAATGGCTTCTGACAATCAGAGGAAAATTGGCCCGAAATCGCCAGCCTCGCTCCGAGACCGAGGAGGGTAAACGCGTATCGCATACCCTGTTAGCCACTCCGGAAAAGGGAATGGAACTTAGTTTTCCGATTTTTCCCAATGGAGCAAGCTTACAACGTCGGCTGACTGCCTATTGCCTCCGATTACGGAGGCCGGCGGTCGGAGAACGAAAGGTCATTCGAAGCAAAGGTTGTCGAAGCAGCGGAAATCCAGCGTGCAACGGAGAGAGATTATACGCCACTTACCAAGCGTTACGCATTTCGCAGAAGAGTACCGGTGCTTGAAAAAGCGCAAGGGAATCCTCTGCGATTTATCTCCTCTAAAGAGCCTAAACCCTTTTCTCGACGATAAGGAAGTCTCTTACGAGAGTGGGTGGAAGGTTGGAGAATGCGACGCTTGCATGGGAAACCAAACACCCGATTATCCTGCCAGGAAACATCATGTATCTAACATGATAATCCAGGCAATGCCATGTGGATACGTTGCACGGGGTTTACAATTGACCATGTACAATTGGGTGGAGACAGAAATTCTGGATCATCTGCTGCCCGAAACGCGGCACGCACTGTTATCCACCCAATGGCCATACGATGCGTGAGATGGCAAGCAAGCATACCTCCACGCAAATCATGCAGGATTTAATACCGGAGCGCAGTCGCGCGGCGACCTTTCTCAAACTGCGGAGTCGACTACGCGGGACCGTATCGGGTCCGCGACTCACGCCAGTCGTGGGAAAAACGGCTCACCATAAAGCATACATAGCAGTGTTCATCTGCTTCGCTACGAGAGCCGTGCACATCGAACTCGTCCATGCATTATACGACGAGTGCATTTCTGGCCGCCGATTAGACCGATTTATCGCCCGCCGCGGAGTTCCGTCCCTGCATGTTCAGGTGATAACCGGAACCCGAACTTCGTCGGAGCAGATCGGGAATTGAAGGAACACTTCAATACGGTGTATCAAACTCCAGAAATGCGAGCAGCGAAAAATTGCCACGGATCAAAAGGGCATTAAGTGGAGGTTTCAAATCCACTCCAGTGCTCCATACTTTGGTGGATATGCAAGAAGCCGGGCGTGTTATCGGTGAAACATCACACTGAAACGCATCATCGGCGAATTTACACCCACAAGCGAGGAAATGCAGACCCTCCTCTGCAAGATCGAGGCGAGTCTGAATTCGCGACCGATCGCCGCTTTGAGTGATTGTCCCGGGAGGATTATGCGCCCTCTCACGCCGGGCCAGCTTCAATAGGCAGACCGATGAATGCACTTCCGGTCGAGTCAGTGGAAAAGGAAAATCTCTCGCGGCTTACGCGATGGAGAGCAATCCAGAGAAATTCCACGAGAGCAGCTCTGGAAACATTGGACGCGAGGATTATCTCACGCACCTCCAGAAACGCTGGGCTAAGTGGCGCACTCACCCAAGTGCAGTTAAAACCGAATGACTTGGTTTTAGTGCAAAACCCTCTTCTCCCCGAGATCAATGGGAAATGGGACGAATCGAGGAAGTATTACCGGGCCGAGATAGGTGCGTGCGTGTAGTTAAAGTACGTACAGTTACGTCTACATACACACGTCCGATTACACGGTTGTGTAAACTGCCCGTCGATGAGTCAACATCGACAACGGCCGGCGAAGACGCACACGGGATAAACGAAGACCCGAATTCCTCTGTATCAGAGACAAGGACGGTGAGGGCAACAGCCGTTCAAAATCAAAACGGTAGTACGAATTCTCACATATCCAACGTCTTTAGAATAATACGGTGAGAGGGTGATATACCCTACCATCCCGGTAATTAATATTATGGAAGGGAGCGATTCACGACATCCGCACGAAAAAGCAGGATCCGCAGGACGAATCGCCCAATTTCACGCTGTGTCTCAAGTGAAATAAAAACAAAAAATATAAAAATGTCATCCAGTGGAGACGAAAGTCTAGTGACGGTGGTGGGATCCCCACGGGACCTGGAGATGGATGGCCAGTTCAATAGGCTGGTCCTAATGGGGGAGGAACCCGAACCGGTCCCTTCGGGAATACAGGCCCAACCGGAACGACGAAAACCGCGGAACGCGCCGTGAACGGAGAGGAACAAACCGGGAGTCAGGCCCACAGCAGCCCTTCTCAGATTAATTTGGGGTAGGGCGTGCTGCGGGTGCCCCGCACGTCCCCTGGACCACACGGCGGTATCGCCAAAAGGTCCCAGGGGCCCATTATAACCTTAAATGGGAGAGGGGTGGCCGGCTGCTAAAGCTGGAGTTCCACCCGACCGCGTCCACGGGCCCCAGCCAGGCCACGAGCGCCCACGCAGTGTCGACGGCCGCACCACCGCCTGCAGCTGCATCACCGCCACCCGCCTACGAGCGGCGGGATTACGCCCGAAGGAGGCGGAACCGGGGGCCCGCTCGACCCTTAACGGCCAGCCGCCCCCGAAACCGGAGCCACCAGGCCCAGCAGGCGCAACGACGACCACGTCGCCGGGAACCGACGGGTTCAGCCCTCGGGAGGTCCTCCTGACCACCCCTCCGGCTGCTGGAGGGACGAAAGGGCCCGGGCACGCCGCTGAGTAAGTACAGTTAAACCTTTACAATAGAAAGTTGTTGAAAGTGTGTACTTCTACCCCTTCTCTACGGGCTTTACGCGACGTGACCGCGACCCACGCCTCCTATTCTTGTTGCACGGACCGTGCAAGGGGGCGGTATGTTTAAATATCGATTAAAATGCGATTAGTTAATTTAAATCCGGAAAGCAATTCGTTACCCGGTTTGTTTTCGGTTACGCGAACGACCAGGAAGACTTCTAGGTCGACGCGTCCGCTATTCAAAATGTTAGAGGACAGAAAAACACGGTTCTCGAGGTTTTCTGCAAAGTCACGCCGAACGATTAATTAACGTTTCAATTTTGGAAACAAGCGGTTTGAAAACGCCCGAGTTTAGAGAAGGTACGAAAAAACTCATATAATAGACAGAGACGGACGAGAGACACGGCGACAGCGCCGCGTGACGGAAGACTCTCCCCACTCACGCGCTCACTTTTGGCAGCTCGTGCTCGTCCCGTCACTCGCTATCGTAAACCACTGCCACGAGCACTTCGGTATACGAACACGCTCAGCAGTCGAATATACAAATAATTCGAGCTTCTATCCGACCCGGAGTCGAATTCCTCTTCGACTACCCTCGGAGAGGCAAAGGAATTATTTGCGAGGTTATAGTATCGAGCCAATCGGTACGCGACCGAGCTCTGTAAGCAGACTTAATTAATTCGGAATAGGCTCCGAAGTAATTCGAGTGCTTCCGGGGAATCGATACATAAACAGGTGTGGGAAGAAAACCTGAGTGGACTCAATCGTTTCCCCCAGGGATAGAGGGCTAAGCTCATCCCAATTAATAGGTGCGAGGTTCTTCGCACTTTCTTCTTAGTGCACGACCTCCATAATCCAGGTGTGGGAAGAAACCCTGAGTGGAATCATCGTGCACTAGAGGATCTTGAGGTACAAACTCCTTCACTCCAATTGGCTGTCAGAAACGGCTTCGAACCCACCATACAGGAGTGAATAATACCCTGTGTGGATTTGCCGTGCTTCCAGTCGAAGCGGGACACTTTTTTAAACGCCAGCTAACTCGGCGAAAGCTAGGACACGTCTAAACGTCTCCAGGGAGTACGGCCCCTGTGCGTAGGACGGAGCATCCGACAAAGCAACGTGGTCTCAAGGCCCAACCGTAAGTCGACCTAAGAGGGCGCCGTTGACAAGCCTGGCATCACACAGTGCCGTACGCACTTACGAAGGCGGTGGTGAAGGGCCGGGGACCGGCTGAAAGGTTGGAGCCTTACAACCTCCCTCCGATCATCTTTTCCTGCGATAGTCATACATCAAAGTCTTAAATTCCAGTCAGGAATTGCAGTCGTGAAATTAGACGAGCAGAAATCTCGTACACGACAATAATAAACAAGCGATTCCCGATTTAACGGGAACGCGCACACATACAGTCCACTAGCTTAGCTGCGCATCGCGGCGGCTGAGATCCCCGCTCCTGGGTGCGACAAGCACAGACCAGACGAGCGCGGAAGAAAGTAAGACACACAGCGTGACTCACGTTCACAGGTATTTAACGCCTATTCGTGCTCTCTTTCTGTTACAGGTTTACCAAACAGGATTAATTGCAGGCGGCGGTCTGGCCGGAAGCAAAAAAAACCATCCTTATATAATCTCTGGATTTTACAAACATCACAAAATAAAAGGCTTAGTCGAGTCATTCGACTAAGCGAAAAATAAAATTAAAATCTGTATTCTTTTTCACGACGTTCCTTCCCTCACGATCCGGACCATCGTTAGGCGAGAGGTTTTTTCAAACCTACTCCCCCTGACAATCTACAAAATTAACTAACTAAACTGCACACTCACTAACTAACTGACAAAGCTAAAAATAACTAACTAACTGACAAACTAAATAACAAACAGCAAACTGACTAACTAACTTACAAACTAACGAAACTAACTGCAAACTACCTAACTAACTGCAAACTAACTTTAACTAAATAACAAATTACCTAACATAATGCAAGCTAAATAAATAACTGACAAACTAACTAACTAACTCTCTGGAAACAATCTAACTAACTAGAAACTAACCCCTAACTAACTGGACAAACAAACTTACTATCTGACAAACTAACTAACTAACTGCAAACTAACTAACTTACTGACAAACTACAAATAACTATCTGCAAACAAACTAACTAACTTACAAACTAACGAACTAACTTAGCACACTAACTAAATAAACTGTAAAATATCTAAGTAACTGCACACTTGCTAAACCAACTGCAACAAAAATCTAACTAACTGCCAAACTTACTGACTAACTGCTAACGAACTGACAAACTAAATAACTAACTGCTAACAAACTAACTAATATAAACTGCAAACTATCTAACTAACTTACAAACTAACTAACTAACTGCTGAAACTAAAACTAATCTTACTCTAAGCTGACTAACAAACTGACAAACTAACTAATATCTACAAACTAACTAACTAACTTACAAACCTAACTAACTAACTTACAAAACTAACTTAAATTTAATGCCAGAGCCCAACTAATTAACTAACTGACAAACTAACTTTATCTAACTGACAAACTAACTAACTAACTGACAAAGTAACTAAATAATTGCAAACTGTCTAACTAACTTTGCAAACCAGCTAACTATCTTACCAAACAATCTAACTAACATGCAAACTAACAGACTAACAGAAATACTAACTAAATAACACAGACAAACTAACTATATTACTGCAACCCAAACTAACTAACTAACTTACAAACTAACTAACTAATATACTATCTAAATAACTAACTACGTATAAACTAACTAACTAATTGCAAACCCAGCTAACTAACTAACGGACAATCAAGCTAATTTACAGCAAAGTAACTTCAAATAAATGCAAAATATGTAGGTAACTCGCAGACTTGCTAACTTAATGCAAACAATCTAACTAACTGCAAACTAACGAACTAACTGACGAAGGACTAACTAAATAACTGACAAACTAACTAACTAACTGCAAACTAACCAACTAACTGAGAAACTAAATATCTAACTGCAAACAAACCTTTAACGAACCTACAAAAGTACACTAATATAAGGCAAACTAACTAACAAACTGACAAGCTAACTATCTAACTGACAAACTAACTAAATAACTGCAAACTGTCTAACTAAGTGTAAATCTGAAGCTAACTATCTACAAACAATCTTACTAACTGCAAATTAACCAATCTAGCTGCAAACTAACTCAACTAACTGACAAAACTAAATAACTAACTGCAAACAGACTAATTCATAAGAATTACAGTCTAAATAACTAACTGCAAATTAAGACTAACTCAACTTTCGAATAGTAACTAAATATAAATATGCAAACTAACTAACTAACTCACCAAACTAACTAACTAACTGACAAACTAACTAACTTTAACTTTACAAACCTAACCTAACTGACTTACAAAAGTAACTAATATAATGCATAGTAAGTAACGAACTGACAAACTAACTTTTGTAACTGACAAACTAACTAAATAACCTGGAAACTGTCTAACTAACTGCAGAACTAGCCAACTATCTGCCAAACAATCTAACTAACTGCAAACTAACTAACTAAGTGCAAGCTAATCTAATCAGCAACTAACAAACTAAATAACTTCAACAGCAAACTAACTAACTAACTTACAAACTAACTACAACTAACTGCAAACTAACTAACTAACTTGGACTAATTAAGTAGTATTGACTGCTAACTAACTAACTAATATACTATCTAAATAACTAACTATCTATAAAGTAATAACTGCAAACTAACTAACTACCTGACAAAGTAACTATTTTACTGCAAAGAATAACTAACTGACTTACAAAGTAACTAAATATAATGCAAACTAACTAACAAACTGACAAACTAACTATCTAACTTGACAAACGAACTAAATAACGGCAAACTGTATCATAACTAACTTTGCAAAACTAGCTAACTATCTCCAAACAATCTAAACTAACTGCAAACTAACTAACTAACTGCAAACTAACTAACTAACTGACAAACTAAAATAACTTGACGCTTAAGCTAACTAACTAACAGCAAGCTAACTAACTTCAAGCTTACAACCAACTAACCAATCCGGAAACCAACTTAAACTATCTGACAAATTAACTTTAAATTTTACTGCAAACTAACTAACTAATATACTATCTAAATATCTAACTACCTATAAACTAACTAACCAACTTTACAAACCAACTAACTAACTTTGCAAACTAACTAACTAACTATAAACTAACTAACTAACGTGACAAAATAAATATCTAATTTACCGCAAACTAACTAACTAATATATTATCTAAATAACTAACTACGTTATAAATTAACAAACTAACTGCAAATTAACTTTGACTTACTGACAATCAAACTAATTTACTGGAAACTAACTAAGTAATTCCTGCAAAATATCTAACTAACACAAACTAACTAACTAACTAACTGACATTAAGCTAAGTAATTTACTGTCACGTGCCGGGTGTACTTGTGGGTGGGACAAATGACACGGCAAAGGGGTTATTGGGGTTGAATGTATGGTATTCGGGCGCGAATGCGTGATTCGTAGCTCCGAGGTTGGCTGGTAGGAACTCAGGGCGCGAATGCGAGATTCGTAGCTCTGAAGGTTGAAGGGAGCTCAGGCGCCGAATGCGAGATTCACGTAGCTCTGATGGTCAGAAAGGGACCAGCGAATGGATTTGTAGCTCCGATGGTCGAAAGGACTCGAGCGCGAATGCGAGATTGTAACTCTGATGGTCAGGGACTCAGGCGCGAATGCGAGATTTGTAGCTCTGAAGGTTGAAGAGCGGTCTCGAGGCGCGAATGCGGGATTCGTAGCACTGACAGCCAGGGAAGGGTAATGGTTATCAGCACATTGAGGTGATAACCGTTAGAACCCTCGTTTAGTATTTACTATGTGTTAATTGGAGTACTGTTGCATGTGTACAAGAAGCGGACCCCTATATTCCGCGAAAGCGGTCTAACCGTAAGGTCGTTCGAGACCCGTGCGAATGAACGTTTGTAAACACGGTAAGAACTGCCGGTTTCGCGAAGCGAGATCAGCTGTTGCGTGGGTCTGTTATGGTTCGAAATTGTTACAGTAACTCAATACGTTATTTAACCAAAAATGTTTATTCAATTAAGCACGTGAATATGCCATGCACAACTAAAACGGTGGCGGATAATTATAATAATGCGTTGGACGTTTAGCATTTGCACAAGAACATGTATATAAGCGGGTATCGCAATGATATATATATATATATATATATTTATATGTAGATATATGGACGTGGTATACAATAATACCGAAGTTATATAGCGTTAGCAAAGGAATAGTATATGAATAGTAATGATTAATAAATGCAATAAGCGTTAATAAAGAGAGTAATATTAATTAAGATAGATGCTTAATCGTAAGTAAACAAAGAATACAAAGGCGATAAACGATTATAATGTGGATGGGAATTTGAAATGATATTGGGTAACGTGGTAGTTACTTACACTAGCTGGAGCGATTTCACTGATTTTACTTTAGCAGCGATACGTGCTCTCATTCGCGACTATGATAATGAAATAATAATCGTCTCTGGCCTCTGTGCTCTCGTAATTTATATAGTTTCCGTTGGAAAATGTCAGGTGTGAGGGTTACGCGCGGTGTGTGTCAAGACTCATCTTCAACAGATGTGTTTTTGTACTTGTTGTGGTCGTGATCAGCCATGCGTAAGATATTCGTCGCAATAGCACTTCTGGGGGTTTTACATGGGGCTTTTGAAACGAGGCGCTCAGCCTGCTGGATGGATTTTTGGGGGTTTGATTGGGGAACTGAGTTGATAGTGGCTTAGATTCTATTGTTAGGAGAGCGGTGAGAAGAGAACTCCTTTAAAAATGGTTTGTTTAGGACGATAGAGATGTTAAAAATAAGGCGAGGGAGGAGATTGTGCCTTTTTGAGGCGAAGAGGGGGAAGGATTTTGAGTTTTGGCCCATCTGGGAGATGGGGACCGCTAAGGTGCATCGTCCTGATGGCTCTATGGATTGGGGAAAAGGGTAAGAGGTTGATTTTTGAGGGGTATCGTGGACTTGTGGTGTAATTTTATGGGGAAGTTAAGTCCAATTATAACCGCGCTGAAAAAATGGTGGACGTCACATTACACCAAACTAACTAACTAACAGACAAATCTAACTAACAAACAGCAAACTAAGCTAATTTACTTCAAACTATCTAACTAACTACAAACTAACTCAACTTTGAACTGCCAAACTAACTCAACTAACTGCAAACAATCTAGCAATCTAACCAAATGCAAACAAACTAACAATCTAACTTACTGCAAACTTACTAACTAACTTTGACTAAACTAACTAACTAACTGACAAACTCAACTAACTCAACTGGACAAACTAAACTAACTAATTGCAAACTAACTAACACTATCTGACAAACTAACGCTAACTAGCTTGGACAAAGCTATCTAACTAACTGACCAACTAAATAACTTACTGCAAGCTAACTAACTAACTTAGAAATGCTAACCAACAAACTGGACAAACTAGCTAACTATCCCTGACAAACTAACTATCTAACGGAGCAAACTAACTAACTAACTGACAAACTAAACTCAACTATCTGCAAACTGTCACTACCTGACTGACAAAATAAGTAATACTAACTGACAAACTAACTAACTAACTGCCAAACTAACTAATCTAACTGACAAACTAATCCAATATAAGTGGCAAACAAACTGACCCCAGCAGACAAACTAACTAACTGTCTGGCAAACCAACTAACTATCAGACAAACTAACTAACTACCACAAGCTAACAAACTAACTGACAAGCTAGCTAACTAACTGACAAACTAACTAACTTAACGGCAAAGCTAACTAGCAGCTAATAGACAAAACTAACTAACTAACTGAAAACTAACTAACTGATCACCGGCAAACTAACCTAACTAACTGCAAGACTAACTAAATGTGACAATCTGTTATCTAACCCCTAACTGACAAACTAATTAACTAACTGCAAACTAACTAACTAACTGGACACTAACTAGACTAACTATCAGCAAATAAACTAACTAATTCGACAAACTAATTCAAACTAACTGTCAAACTAAATTCAACTAACTGCAAATAAAACTAACTAGCAGACAAACTAACTAACTGACTAACTGCTAGCTAACTAACTAACTGCAAAACAAACTAACTAAATTCACAAATCTAACTAACTAACTGCTAACCTAAACTAACTAACTGCAAACCTTAACTATCTAACTGAAACTAACTAACTAACTGACAAACTAACTAACTCAGTTGCCGACTAACTAACTAACTAACTGACATACTAACTAACTGACCAACTAACTAACTAACTGACAAACTAACTAACTATCTGCAAACTAACTAACTTAACTGCATACTAACGTCTGACTAGCTGACACATACTAACTAAATCAACTGACAAAACTAACTAACTAACTGCAAACTAACTAACGATACTGCAAGCAAACTAACTCACTGGCAAACAAACTAACTAACTGGACAGAAATCTAACTAACTACCTGCAAACTAACTAACTAACTGACAAGCTAACTAAACTAACTGACAAACTAACTAACTGACAAATGCACTAACTAACTAACACCAAACCACAACTAACGGGTATTTGACAAAACTAACTAACTGGCTGGCAAACTGAAGAACTAACTTGCAAACTAACCCAGTAACTGGACAGACTAACTAACTATCAGGCAAAGCTAAATAACTAACTGACAAACTAACTAACTAACTCGACAAAACCTTTAACTAACTGACAAACTAACTAACTAACTGCAAACTAACTAACTAACTGCAAACTGATCTAACTAACTGACAAACTACGTAACTAACATTTACAAACTACCTAACTAACTGCCAACAAACTTGATTAACTAACTGCAAACTAACTTGACTTACTTCTACAAAGCAAACTAACTAACTGGCAAACTATCTAACTGACTGGACAAACTAACTCACTTCGTCTGCAAACTAACTAACTAACTGCAAACTAACTAACTAACTGCAAACTAACTAACGAACTGCATACTAATCTAAGTAACTGACAAATTAACTACCACTAATTGGCTAATCCTAACTAACTAACTGCATACAAACTTACTAACTGGACAAGCTAACTATGTATCCTTAAACCTTAACTAACTGACAAACTAATTAATTAACTGCCAAACTAACTAACTACCAGCAAATTAACCAGCAAAGCACAAATAAACTAGCTAGCAGACAATCTAACCTCAACCTAACTGCCAAACTAACTAACTAACTGACAAGCTAAGTAACTTCTTTGGCAAACTAACTGGCTATCTGACAAACTAAGTAACTAACTGACAAACTAACTAACTCAGCGTACCAAACTAAGTAAACCGCAAACAAACTATCTGGCGGACAAACTAACTTACTAACTGGCAAACTAATTGGCTAACTGCAAACTAACTTGACTTTACTGCAAGCAAAACTAACTAACTTTGTCAAACTATCTGCCTAACTGACAAAATAGCTGGTAACTGCAGAGCTAACTAACTAGCTGACAAACCTTAACTAACGCTTCAAACTAACTAACTAACTGCAGAGCTAACTGGCTGTTTGCAAACTACCTATCTAACCCAGAAACTGCACAACTATCTGCAAAATAACAAACTAACTGGCTTCTTTAACTGGCTGCAAACTATCTAACTTCAACTTTGGCCGACTAACTAACTTCTTTGACGGAAGCTATCTGACTGCTCATAACATTCCAGGGAGTAGGTTTGAAAAAACCTCGCCTAACAGTGGGTCCGGATCTCGGGGAAAGAACGTCGGGAAAAGAGAATGCAAGTGGGTTTTGATTTTTTGCATGTAGCCGATGAATACGACTGCGTCGTTTGTTGAATCGTCTTACGTGTGACTAAAGCTCCGTCTGCGGAGTCTGGACGCGTTACCGGCTATCTACCAACGATGATCTGTAACAGAAAGGGACAAGAATAGGCGTTAAATGCCTGACAGCGTGACTCGCGTCAGGATGTCTTTCTCTTTCGCGCTCGCGCCTGGTTTGTGCTTATCGCACCCTTGGTGGAGGCAGAATCTGAGTCGCCGCGATACGCGGCTTTATTGATAAATGGACTGTATGTGTGTGAGAGCGTTCGCTTCGTCAGGGAATCGCTCGCTTATTGTTTCTTTCGACAAGATGCTAATTCAGCTATCTTTCCAAGCCTGCTACTTTTTGGTTGTCGTAGGAGGAGCGAACAGAGGAGGTTGTAAAAATTTATTAAATCGCCCTTATCCTCGGCTCCTTCACCGTCTGGTTATGTGCGTACGGGCACGGTGTGTGGTACCGGTTTGACAACGGCGCGCAGGCGGCTTACGGTTGCTCCGGATACCACGTTCTTTTCGAATCGACGTCCTACGCACTGCTGCAGCCGTACCAGAGCGAGCGATTTTGGGACGACGATCGTGATACCTTTTGCCGTAAGCTGGGAGATCCCTAGGTATCCCGCGCTTCGGCTAGAAGACGACGAATCGCTCAAGGGTATTTTTATTTTCTACCCTTGATGCAATAGGTTCGTAACCGTTCGAAAAAACCAGTAATGATCGAGTTTATGACTCGATCTGTGGGAGAGACAATTAGGTCCACCCAGGGGATTTTCAATGCAGCCCTGACATTTTGACTGTGGGCCGTCTGGCCCTTGGAAGCTCAGATAACTCGGCGCTTTAATTTTATTGTTACGTTGTGTCGCACTGAGCTAGATCGTTTGGATCACAAAGGAACTCGCGACAAAGCAGGCTATTGTTTGAGAAGCTTCTCAACGAAGGGTCGAATAACTCGGACCGATTCGGAGATTTTAAAAACTTCTCGATATCGTGCTCGCTTATCGATATGCTCCTTTCAGTGGCTCGATAGCAAGTGACGGACGAGCACGATGAGCTTGCCAAAAGTGATGCGCGTGAGAGGGAATCCTTCGTCAGCGTGGCGCTGCGTGGCGACTCTCGTCCCGTCTTTGTTGTTTAATTTTCTGATTACATCGTATTTATATGCCCCTGGGCGTTGGGCAAAAGCTTGTTCCGAACTCCGAACGTTACTTTATCGTTCGCGTGCGACTTTACGGCTTACCTCGAGAACCATGTTTTTCTGCATCTCTAATGTTTCGGATAGCGGTCGCGTCGACTGAGAATCTTTCTGGTCGGTCGCGTAACGAAAAACAAACCGGGTAACAGAATTATTCGGATTTCAATTAATTATCGCGTTTTTAATCGATATTTAAAACATACCGCCCCCTTGCACGGTCCAGTGCAACAAGAATGGGGAGGCGTAGGTCGCGGTCACGTCGCGTAAAGCCCGTAGAGAAGGTCGAAAATACAAAACCTTCTATTGAAAAAGTTTAAATGTACTTACTCAGTACAGCAGAAATTCAGATCTTCGTTTATCCCGTGTGCGTCTTCGCCGGCCGTTGTCGTCATTGACTCATCGACGGGCGGTTTACATACAAACGCCGTGTAATCGGACGTGTGTATGTAGACGTAACTGTACGTACTTTAGCTACACGCGCCTGCACCTGTCTCGACCCGGTAATACTTCTCGATTTCGTCCCATTTTCCCATTGATTCGAAGGGAGAAGAGGGTTTTGCACCTAAAACCAAGTCATCTCGGTTTTAACTGCACTTAGGTGGTACCCGCTCTATAGCGTTTCTGGATTGCGTGGGCAATCTCGCGTCCAATGTCTCCAGAGCTGCTCGTGGAAATTCTGGATTATCTCCAGCGCGTAAGCCGCAGAGATTTTCCTTTTTCCAGCACAACAAACCGGAAAGTGCGATTCATCGGTCAGCCTATTAAAAGTATTGCGGCGTGAGAGGGGCACTCATCCTCCGGGACAGTCACTCAAAGCGGCGATCGGTCGCGAATTCAAACTCGCCTCGATCTTGGCAGAGGAGTGTCTGCATTTCCTCGCTTAGTTGAATTTGCCGTAAATTCGCCGATGATGCGTTTCAGGTGATGTTTCACCGATTTCACGCCAGCTTCTTGCATACCACGCAAAATGGGGCGCACTGGGTGGATTAAATTTCCACTTAATGCCCTTTGACCGCACTTCATTCGCATTTCTGGAGTTTGATACACCGTACATTGAAGTGTTCCTTCAATTTCCCGATCTGCTCCGACGAAGTTCGTTCCGTTATCACTGAACATGCGAGACGGAACTCCTCGGCGGGCGATAAATCGGTCTGTGCGACCAGAAATGCCCTCGTCGTAATATAATCATGGACGAGTTCGATGTGCTAAACACGGCTCTCGTAGCGAAGCGAAAGATGAACACTGCTATGTATGCTTTGTGAGCCGTTTTCCTTGTCCACGACCGGCGGAATCACCGGACCCGATACGGTCCCGCGTAGTCGGCTCCGCAGTTTGAGAAAAGGTCGTGCCGCACCGGCTGCACGGCTCCGGGATCGTCCTGCGCCGGTTTGCGTGAAAGTATTTGCTTTGCCATCTCACGCATCGTATGCATTGGTGGATAACCGTGCGCGCCGCGTTTCTGCAGCCGATGATCCAGAATTTCTGTCTCACCGTGTACATGGTCGATTATAAACCCCGTGCAATGTATCCACGTGGCATTGTACCAGATTATCATGTTAGACTCATGATGTTTCGGCGCAGGATAATCAGGTGTTTGGTTTCCCATTAAGCGTCGCATTCTCCAACCTTCCACCCACACTCGTAAGACAATTGCATCTCGTCGAGAAAAAGGGTTTGGCCAGGCTCTTTATGAGGAGATGTCGCAGGGATTCCCTTGCGCTTTTTCAAAGCACCGACCGGTACTCCTCTGCGAAATGCGTACGCTGTAAGTAGCGTGCAATTCTTTCCGTTGCACGCATGGATTTTCCCGCTACTTAAACAATTTTTGCGTCGAATGACCTTTCGTTCTCCGACCGCCGGCCTCCGGAACCGGAGGCAATGAAACGATCACACGTTGTAACTTACTCCATTGGGAAAATCGGAAAGCTAAGTTCCCATTCCCTTTTCCGGAGTTTGGCTACACGAGGGTATGCGTTACGCGTTTACCCTCTTCGGTCTCGAGCGAGACTGGCGATTTCGGCCAGTACCATCTGATTGTCTAAGCGTTTAACATTTCGGCCCGGAAATCCATAATTCGGACTGAATGAGTTCTGCGGCGTTTACACCTCGCGAATTCAGATCCGCTGAGTTGAATCGCGTGGGAACGTGCCGCCATTCAGCTTTTTTGGGGAGCATAAGGTCTGAATTTTTGACACGCGATTTGGCTATCACAACCTTCCATGTCGACGCATGCTTTTTCAATAGCGAGAGTGCAATCATTGGAATCTGTCCAGCAGATTATGCGGCTCATTTCTATGGGGAATGACCGTTTCACGTGCACTATGAGCTCGAGATAAGTAACACAGCCCCATTCAATTCCAGGACGGGAATAGACTGTGTTTTTATCGGAGCCACTCGTGTCTTTGCCATGATTAATGTCGTAAACACGTCATTATTTTCGTCGTCACACGTAAGTAAGTGACGGCCGAATAAACAGCGAGTGATGCATCGTAGAATCCGTGTAGTTCCACAGTAACTGCGTCTGCTCCGTATTGGATCCATCTCCGGGAATTTTAGTTCTTTGGAGACTGCTCAATCCCTGCAAAACGTGTTCCACGTTTTTGAAGTAATCGTGGAAATTTGATCGTCCCACTGGATTTTCTCCAGCCATTGGGACTGCATCAGAGATTTTGTGCACGGATTACGACTGGTGATAACCAGCCGGCGGGGGGATCGAAGAGCTAAAGATCTCCGAGAACCGTTTCTTTTTGTCATCGTTAACGTTCAGACGGTTGAAACCGTTGCAGATCAGAAATAGAAGTAATCTCCGGATTGGGGATCCATCGCTGGGCCAACGCTACCCAGTTCGGAATCGTCGAACAGAGTGAGGTCTACGGCGTGGGAAGTGAGCACCTTTGGCAGGATGTTCCGCCAATAGATTTCGCGGAGTTTCCCGGCCCATTTTCTCAACTTGAATCCACCGCCCTGCAAGAGATTGCAGACTTGCTTGCGAATTTCTCTCTAGCGGGGTTTTGTTGGACGCTCCCCATAAATACATGTCGTCGACGTATATTGCTCCCTTCCTCGGATCGGAGCGGCGAGAGGGATACCTCTCTCCATCCTGCTCCTTTAATTCGAGGAGGGTACGCATCGCTAAATATCTATGGGGCGCAACGCCATGCCGTATGTTACGGTATTCAATTCGAAAGCTTTCAGCTTTTTCGTCGTTTGACGCGCGCCATCACGATGCATTGGAACCGACGGTCTGTCCGCAATAAGGGCGACGAGGATTTGTCGAAACATCTTCTCGATATCTGCCACCAAGCATACTACATGCAGACGCCACCTCGTTAAAACCGTGAGGTGATATCGTTCTCTGTTTAGTCCGACATGCAGGACGTCGTTTGGGGATCGCCCTCCGACCGTTCTGCTGTTTGCATTGAACACAACGCGCCCGGTTGGTCGTTGCGCTTTTAGTTCCGTGCATGCGACCGCTCGATGCGGAATGTGCAGTCGATTCTGGTCAATCCCGGCTCAGCCGAGAATCATGTGACCCTAAGGACTCGGCCTCCGCGGGGAACTCAGAGTATTCTCTGTCGAGGGTCGTATCCGCGTCCAATTTACGTTTCATCCTCGCCAGAAAGCGGAGCAGGCGCTATTCATGGAACCCAGAATGTCCTAACAGCTTCGTCCGGTCTCGGGCGATTCAAGGGCAACGTCGGACTATAAAACCGTCAGGTTTTGTCCCGTTTGACGGCTTTTTCGTTTCGGAAGAGTGCTTCGCGCTTCTTCTTCCACTGCGGATACACCGGCGAGGTCGTGAGGATTTCGCGGTTTCCCAGAATCGTC
The DNA here is from genome assembly GCA_030068185.1 of Colletes collaris. Classification (NCBI taxonomy): domain Eukaryota; kingdom Metazoa; phylum Arthropoda; class Insecta; order Hymenoptera; family Colletidae; genus Colletes; species Colletes collaris. The sequence goes on along the minus strand of JASGYR010000106.1, from coordinate 71,606 downwards.
CGAATCGCGTAATCCAGCGATTCCCGAGAACGGTGCAATTCTGATACGCGTTCTTGCAATATTCTGGCCGTCGCCTTCCCAGCGTGTATAGGGCCGGATATAACTTAGCCAAACGCCGTTTCTGGTTGGGCGATCGGACCTTCATTCGCCCCTCGTCAGAAGCCCGGTCGAATCACCTGAGCATATACATCCGCTCCGATCAGAATTTCGATCGTAGAGATCGGCCCCTGAGTTCTGGATCGTCGGCTAACGGTAAACCTCCCGGAACGCAGCGCTATGTAACCAAGCGGCGCGTTCGCCGACGGTGTGCGGTAGGTCGTAATCTTCGGCACGACGTACGCGTAGGCGACACATATCGGTTTCGTTCCTTTTACCGAGCCGAAAGTTTTAATCCAACGCTGAATTTGATTTTTTGCGTTTCGCCGCGCCCTGAAGCCTGATACCGCCGGCTGAAATTTACGTATGCATTTTAATTGGAAGTCATTAGCCAGCCCCCGCGGAGACGAATGATGTCTTGAACCTTAGTCTAACAGTGCTCGCTTTGCAATCCGCGACACACGTTCTCGCCAAACACGCGTACTCATGCAGTAGCTTCGCCTAACAGGCCTCATTGCGCCTGTACCGATCGCGGTACAGTGTGATGTCGAGGCATGTTTGTCTTGTGCGTGTGAAGCCGTACTTTTTTTCTCTTGGCTTTGACTTGGTCGGTTTCCGTGATTGAGCGTTAAAACCGCTCTCGTCACGCCTAAGCCAAATGAATTTCGTGCTGGCGGCCTCTGCATTCTTCTGGTCCCAATTGTAACTACAGTGCAGTAAGGAATGGTGCTTCCCACTACACTGATTGCATACCCAGGGTGTTGGGCAACGCTCAGTACGCCAAACACGGGTATCGTGCATTGGGGAGCTGGCTAGGCAGCGTACACACCATAGTCGATTTCGAATATACTGAGTGCGCATGCTCGCCGACAACACCATGAAATAGTTGCATTGTGGCGAGCTGTGTTGCCCGTGGTTGAGCAGAATCCGCACACTTCCACTCCGTTCTGGCCTGACTCGCCCGTCGTTTTCCCGCAGCGCTCGATAGGTTTTCTTTCGGAGCCGAGTTTGCTCGGTCTTGTCTGCACGACGTTATGGCTGAATCAGTGCACACCGCCAAGGTTTCGAAGCGACGCACGGTCGAGCATCGATGGGCTTTGCTTTATGCGGGACTTTATTTCCGGAGCGAGCGCCGCCTCTCGGCGGTCCTCTTTCTCATCGAAAGCAACGCTTGCGCGTGATGATCGATGAAGGTTCGGACATCCTCGAACATCGGGTAGTTAGTCCCGAGTTAGTCGGGCCGAGCGATCTCACTGCCATTCCAGCCTCCAATTTCGGAGTGAAATGTTGTGTCGTCCAGTACGCTAGCATCCATTCTACTAGCTGTTCGGACGTACGCTTTTTGTTAATGCAGCTAGAGTCTCTGTGCATTCCACAGTGACCTGCTGCATGCTAACTAGATCGTTGAATTCAATCTGCTTCAGCGAAAATAGTTTGTCGAGCAACCTTCCCGTGACCATGCGTAGAAGCCCGTATTTCTCATGAGCATTCTCCACGCTTCGGGAAGTTGCGCGGCAATCTCGAGCGACGAAATCATCGCGAGAGCTGGTCCTAACAAGAATGCGTTCAGTTGGTACAACTTCTTTACGTCTGATAACTGCTCATTTTTCATTAACACGGTGGAAAATAGATCCTCGAAATGTTCCCATTCACGAGGATCCCACCTCGGAAGTGACAATCTTTGCTTTTCTGGGAAGCTCAATGGGCATGCTGAATTACTGGGACCTCCGGTGCCGGTGGTCTCGATTCAGCAGCGATTCGCCTCAGCTCGGCGGTTACGAAATCCTGGAATTCCTGGAATTCGTTTTCCCACGCCGAGGAGTGTAGCCTATTAAAAGCGTATGAGCATGTCTTTGGCGGCGGGAATCATCTTCCGCACGTTTGCATACATGGTGCGGACATCGCGCCATGTTCGCCCGGCGTATTCAGGCTTTTCTTGGAGGAGTTTCTCAAACTAGTTAGCTCTGCCCATTTTTTTTGGGATTTATGCTCACGGATCTAAGACGATCGAACTCGTCTGTGCTCCATGAGCTGATCCTCAATGTCGGAACGCGACATGGACTCGGGATAACGCCATGGCAGAATTTGTCGAGGATCAATCAACTCGATTCAACTCTTGCATTACGTGATAATTTCGTCACGTGCAAAGGCAGTCACCTTTTTCCCGTTCCAATCAACCTCGTTTGATCCGGCTCGAAGGACCTTATGTTAGGGGAGTAGGTTTGAAAAAACCTCGCCCTAACGGTGGTCCGGATCTCGAGGGGAAGGAACGTCGGGGAAAAGAATACAAGTGTAGGTTTTAATTTTCACGTAGTCCGATATGAATACGACTGCGTCGTTTATTGAATCATCTTACGTGCTGACCAAAAACCCCGTCTGCCGGTCTGGGCAACGTTACCGGCTGTCTAGGCTTCGATGATCTGTAACAGAAAGAGACAAGAATAGGCGTTAAATACCTGACAACGTGACTCGTCGGATGTCTTTCTCTTTCGCGCTCGCGCCCCTGGTATGTGCTTGTCGCACACAGGAGCGGGATTATCAGTCGCCGCGACACGCGGCTTTATTGAATGGACTGTATGTGTGAGAGCGTTCCCTTTAAATCGGGAATCGCTCGCTTATTATTTCTTTCGACAAGATGCTAATTCAGCTATCTTTCAAGCCTGCTACTTTGGTTGTCGTAAAGGAGGAGCCGAACAGAGAGGAGGTTGTAGATTCCAACCGTCATACGCCCTTATCCTCCAGCCCTTCACCCGTCTGGTTATGTGCGTACCCAGGCACGGTGTGGTACCGGTTTGACAACGGCGCCCTTGGGCGCGGCTTACAGTTGCTCCGGATACCACGTTCTTTTTTAAGAATCGACGTCCTACGCGCACTGCTGCACGGCCGCTACCAGGCGAAAACGATTTTGGGACGCTGATCTGATGTAATGAATTTTGCCGCCGTAAGCTGGGAGATATTAGGTGTCCCGCGCTTCGGCTAGAAGACGGCGAATCCCACTCAAGGGTATTTTATTTCTACCACTTGGTCTGTGGAGTTTCGTAACCGTTCAGAAAAGCCAGTAATAGATCGAGTTTATGACTCGATCTGTGGGGAAGACAGTGGAGTCCACCCAGAGGGAGTTTTCAGTAAGCCCCTGACCTGTGGAGCCGTCTGGCCCTTGGAAGCTCAGATAACTCGACGCTTTAATTTTATTATTACGTTGTGTCGCTACTTTTCAGGCTAGATCGTGGATCTAGGAACTCGCGACAAAGCGAGCGCTATTGTTTGAGAAAGCTTCTCAACGAAGGGTCGAATAACTCGACCGATTCGGAGATTTTTAAAAACTTCCTCGATATCGTTGCTCAGCTTATCGATATGCTCACTTTCAGTGAGCTCGATGGCAAGTGACGGACGAGCACGAGTTCGCCAAAAAGTGTGCGCGTGAGAGGGGAATCCTTCGTCGCGTGGCGCTGCGTGGCGACTCTCGTCCGTCTTTGTTTTAATTTCTGATTGTCGTACCTTCTCTATGCCTGGGCGTTGAGACTTGGCTTGTTTCGAAGACTCGAACGTTGCTTTTATCAGTTCTGCGTGACTTTACAGAAAACCTCGAGAACCGTGTTTTCTGAAAACCATCTAAATGTTTCGGATAGCGGTCGCGTCGACTAGGAATCTTTCTGGTCGGTCGCGTAACCGAAAACTAAAACCGGGTAACAATTATTCCGGATTTCAATTAATTATCGCGTTTTTAATCGATATTTAAACAAATCTGGAACTAACTAACTAACTGCAAACTAACTAACTAACTCACAAACTAAGTAACTAACTGGCAAACCAACTAACTAACTGCATACAAACTATCTAACTGACAAACTAACTAACTAACTGACAAACTAACTGTGTATCTGCAAACTAACTAACTAACTGCAAACTAACTAACTAACTGAAAACTAGCTAACTAACTGCAAACTAACTACCTAGCTGCAAACTTCCATTCTAACTTAGAAACTACCTAACTATCTGCAAAATAAAAAACTGACTGCAAACTAACTAACAAACTGCAAACTAACTAACTAACTTACAAAGTAAGTAACTAACTGGCAAACTAACTAACTAACTGACAAACTAACTAAGTATCTGCAAACTAACTAACTAACAGCAAACTAACTAACTAACTGCAAACTAACTAACTAACTGGAAACTAACTAACTATCTGCAAAATTACTAACTAACTGCAAACTAACTGTTTTGTGCGTGATGCGGCGGGCTGATTCGCACTTTGCAGAAGAACTGGACGTCGAGGTTTAATTAGAAGAAACAGACGTTTGAACATTTATAGTTTTTAATGTACCACGCGTTCACAAAAATTAAACAAACGAGCACACCGAAAATGTAACAAATTAACAAATAATCACTAAACATGAGAGGCGAGTTTCGCCAAAAATCGTTCGAAACTTCGGTTGGGACTGTTAAGGTCACCGTGGTAGCATAATGCTTTGTTTTGTTGTCTTTTAAAACGTTCGGAGATCGCGCAATGCGATCCGGCTCCGCCAAGCGTGACAAGCGAAATCCGCCGAATTTTCGCGAAGCGCGAGCACGATCGCACGGGAGCTCGCGCATGCTCGCTAGCGCGGGACATTTCAGTTTAGCCGGCGGAGAGCGCGACGGTCGACGGAATTTTCCGTACGACGAAACGGAACACACCGCCCCCCTGTTGAATGAATTCATTCAACAATCGTACTACGCAGTGATCGTAATGAGTGACGAAGTGAAATGGTGTTGACATGAGTGTACGAATTGCGACGCAGTAAGTACAATTACATTCTAATCTAACTTAAGTCTACATTGGGTTACATCTAAGGTACAGAATAACATTGACGCTTATTTGAGGTTCGTTTCGTTCGTAGTGTCTGCGTGAATCGACACGGGAAGGAAGCACACTCTTTGCCAGTGGTCGTTTGTATGTGGATTGTGCGGTTTTTATAGTGACGAAGCGTAAGAGACCCTCGCTTCCCCGGTGGCAATCGACTATACGCCCGAGTTCCCATTTACACGGCGGAAGGTTCGGATTGCGTAGAAGTTACAAGCTGGCCTACTTTGGTTAAGTTTTGAATGGTGTGCCATTTCGGGCGCTGGAAAAAGCGTGTGTAGGTAGTCGTGTTGCCACGAGTTCCACAGTTCTTCGGTCAATCTCTGCAGAAGTTGCCATCGAGACAGTCTGTTTTCTTTTATGTGTAGGACACTGGGCTCAGGTTGAGCGACAAGGGGAGCCGATAAGGAAATGGCCTGGTGTTAAGACAGCGTAGTCTTCGAGAGCAATCCGACATGCTTCCCAACGGCCTAGAGTTCAGACACGCTTCGACCCGACACAGCAGCGTCGCTAGTTCCTCAAAAGTCAACGTATGAGACCCGATGGTACGTTTTAGGCGATACTTGAGGCTCTTTCACGGCAGCTTCCCAGAGTCCTCCAAAGTGAGGTGCGTTGGGAGGTAGAAAATGCCATGAGATCCCTCTTTGAGGCTATGAAATTGTTAAAATTTGGATCTCTAGTTGCGGATTTAGTAGGCTAACGATAGTTCCCGGTTCGCGCCATGAAATGTCGTGCCATTATCGGAATAAATTGAGGTTGGGAGACCGCGTCGCGATACAAAGCGATGGTAAGCTGCTATGAAGGCCTGTGAACTATAATCACTTACGAGCTCAATGTGGACTGCTTTAATGGTCAAGCAAACGAAGATCGCAATATATGCTTTTACAGACTTATGTGATCCCATGAGATCTTGGTGGTATGGCAGCCCTTTCGCGAGTGCACGCCACGCACCGATAAAGCGACAGCACGGATGGTCGTTTTCGCTCGGATGATCCAGTAGTGGTTCCGGAGGTAGGAAAGAGTGAGTTGGAGGCCGGCGTGAAGGAGTTGACGATGCGTACTTTCAATTAGGAGTGTTAAGAGTGGATGAGCCTTTAAAATGATAGGGGTTTTGGCTATTTCAGGTAATCGTGCATTGGAGAGGCGACCTCGTGCGCAGATTATACCGTCCGAATCAAGGAAGGGGTTTAGAGGTCGAAGATGACTCGATTTTTGACACCGTTTGAGCGTTGCGGAGAACCTTCATTTCTGTCGAGAAGACCTCACCTTGGATTCGCCGCAGCCAAAATAATTCGGACCAGTGAATCTCATTTGGACTCTGAATGGAGAGAGACGCCTTGGTTGACGGAGTAGGTTGGGTGAGTGCATCTCGTTTGTTGAGTTGTGCGCGAATATTGTCTACGAACCGCTTAATATAAGCGGTTACTCTGAGTAATTTTGGCCACGAGGAGTATCGTTTTTCTAACTTCCAGTGGACGGCAGTAGCGGTGAGGATCTTAACTGTTTGGACCCTTTCCTCCTGTGAGGCCTCGGGAGCACTTTCGAAGCTTGAATGCGGCCACTCCTTAGGATCTTTCTGAAGCCAGTGAGGTCCGGACCACCATAATCGGTGAGATTTTAATTCCGATAACGAGATTCCCAGGGACGCACAATCTGCTGGATTGTCACCTGTTGGAACGTGATGCCAGCGTGATTGCGGTATAAGGCTTTGAATCTTGGCGACGCGGTTTGCCACAAAGGTTTTCCACCGGGATGGTGATTGATTCACCCAAGTTAGGGTTATTTGAGAATCCGTCCAACAGTGACAATCCATCGGCTTGTTCATCAGGGACGTTTGAATAAACTTTATCAAGCGAGCTAGGAGGAGGGCCGCGCATAGCTCCAAGCGAGGAACGCTGACAGTTTTCAATGTAGCGACGCGACTTTTGGCCATGAGGAAGTGTCGAACTTACTGTACCATCTTCAAGAGTACTTGAGATAGACAACGGCCGCGTATGCCTTGGTTGAAGCGTCCGGAAAAGCCGTGAAGGCTTTGAGTTGTGAAGACTTTGGCGAGATTTTCCGAGGAATTGTAAGTGATTGGAACTCGGGAAATTCGGAACAAAATAAGTGCCATTCCTGAAGATAGTCTTGCGGAACGACGTCATCCCCAGTCGCACCTCAGGGACCATAACTGTTGGATGAGGATTTTGGCCAGTACGACGAATGGAGCGACCCAACCCATTGGATCAAATAATTTAGCTATTGCAGAAGGTATTTCGCGTTTGGTGGAAATTTGGGCGTTTGGCCTTACTGCGTGAAACTGAAAATGGTCAGTTAAGGGGTTCCACGTTAGGCCTAGAACGGAAATCTTCTCGTCCGGTTGAAGTGATTTACTCACTGCTAGACCATGATTGTCGTCGTCGATATCAGATAACAGCCTGCTATCGTTGCTAGCCCATTTGCGTAGCTAAAAACCTCCCTTTTGGAGCAATTGTACGGTTTGGTCGCGGATCAGGCGCAATGACGTTAGGTCGTCACTTCCGAAGAGGAAATCATCAACGTACGCTTGATAGCCTAGAATTTGAACGGTGTAAGGGTATGAAGAGCCTTCGTCCTCGATGAGTTGTTTTAGGACTCGAAGAGCAAGATACGGTGCGGGGGAGTTCCATCAGTTACCGTTAGCAGTTGGTACTCGTCAATGGGCGCAAGAGGAGATTCGCGCCAAAGGATTCGTTGAAAATCGACGTCCTGGGGGTGCACTTGGATTTGCCGATACATTTTTGCAATGTCGGCCGAGTAGACATACTGGAACTGACGCCAACGAAGAAGGATTGCAGTAAGGTCTTGTTGAAGTTTCGGCCCACTGTGCAAGTGGTGATTGAGAGATTTGCCGTTTGATGTGCGGCTAGAGGCATTGAAAACAACGCGAAGACGCGTCGTTTGACTTGTCTGGCGAGTAACATGATGGTGTGGAATATAATAAACTAGAGGGGATGATTTGGGCGAAAATGGGTCGACCTTTCGCATATGCCCAAGAGACGCGTATTCAGAAAGAAATTCGTGGTACTCGCGTTGAGAAACGGGGTCCTTTTTTAGGCGGTTCGCTAAGGATGGCAAACGGTTCACCGCTCCCGTTTTAGAATCCCCGAGTTGGATGGGCACGTCGTCCCGGAATGGCAATCGAACTATATAATGGCCCTCTGAGGTTCTTCAATGCGTTTCGACGAAATGACGCTCGCAATTTTGTTCGTCAGGTGTCAGCGTCGCGGGATTGGGAAGGTCCTCGAGCTCCCAAAATCGGCGGAGATTTTGATCGAGGTCTTCAAGGACGGACAAATGGTGGGTGTGGACGTGATCAGGACCGGTATCCGTTTGGACTGGACCGGGACAGGGATCCAACCCAAGGTTGTCCTTTGCACTGCCGGTGCACAGTCCGACCCTTGTATGACGCCTTGGAGGAGGAGCTGGCCGTATACATCAGCTCCAATAATAATGTCTATTGGATCAGAGCTCATAGGATCCTTGTCGGCAAGATTTAACCCTGCAAGGTGAGACCATGTAACGTTTTGTTTGTGGCGTAATGGGACATACCTGGTTAACGTGTGCATTATAATCGCGGTAGTCGAATATGCAGGCTCGTTCTTTTCTGTCGGTGTAATTGATATGGACGCTACCTGGTGTGCGAAGGAATGTTTTTCGCCGATCCCACTAATGCGTGTGTATTGCGATGTTCGTTTTAGACGGAGCATTTGGGCTAAATTTTCCGTGATGAGCGTAGCTGCTGATCCTTGGTCGAGAAGCGCTCTTGCCGTGACGCACCTTCCTTGAGGAGAATGCACCTGTATTCGCGCTGTTGGAAAGGAGAACCGCGATTTTAAACGGTGAGTTTGACGCTAAGCTTGAACTTGTTTCTATTGGTTTTGTGGAAATCGGAGAACCTGTCCTTGACGCTGCGACCGTGGAATTGTTGTTGACTGGGAAATGCAGCAGCGTGTGATGCCGCTGATGCCATTCCTTACAACAATGCGGATTTTGGCATTGTGCCGTAGAATGACTGAATGAAAAGCAATTTACGCAACGGTTGTGTTGTTTGATTAATTGATAGCGCTCGGAAGGCGATTTTCCTAAAAATTCGGAACATTGATAAACTAAATGGTTTTGCTTGCAGAGAGCACACGACATTTTGCTGGTGGCGGTTGAATGCGCGTGAAAGGTTTTCGGCAGAATGGGCTTCGGTTTTTCGAGGTTACACGGTTTGTCGCGTTTGGCCACCGGCATGGCTTCCAATGCGCGAATTCTTTTTTCGAGGAATGCATCGAATTCGCGGTACGTGTGAAACACGGTCGTTTCACCCAGGCTGAACTCCCACGCTTTTCGCGTCGCGCGATCTAATTTTTGGGTGCCGAGATAAACAATAATGTCGCTCCAGTGGTCGACTGGCCTGCCAAGGTTTCGTAGCGTTTCAGTTGACATATTAATTTTATCACGCAACGCACGAAGTTCAAATTGAGTTTCGGACAAAACGGTCGGTAATGTAAACAACACATTCAAATGTGTGGATATGAGTCGGCGCTTGTTTTCGTAACGAGACGTTATTATTTTCCACGAGACTTCAAAATTATGGTCTGTGACCGGTAGGTGACTCACCGCAAGGCTCGCTTCGCCCTTCAACGACGCTGGCAAAAATGGAGGCGCTCCACGTTGGACAAGGACTGGTTGTCGATGACCATAGAGGTGAAACGGTCCCGATAACTTTCCCAATGTTCAAATGCACCCTCGAACGTTGGAAGGTTGATCCTGGGAAGATGGGCCGTTGGATGTTGCGTCACGACGTTTGAATTGTGACCGTTGACCGCTGCGGGATCCGGTGGAGGTGACACTCCCACGAGGACTTCCGCCATAAAATCCAACGCCTCTTGGTATTTTTCTTCGCATGTTGCGAATAGGTCGTCCACGAAGTAGGTGTATGTGGCCTCCATTTTATGGTCGGCCATCGCTGATATTTTGCGTCCAAATCTTGGCATTGGGCAAACGTTTCTTTGACCATCGCCATGCGGTTTTGCGTAATGGCGACGGTCATATTTGCCTGACCCAATTTTTGAAATTGGTAAGTGCTCGTTCTATCGAACGCATCGCTTGAGATTGTTTATGCATCAGTTCTTCCATGGTATTCATCTTGGTTGTAGATTGGCTTCTTCCTCGACTCCAATCCGGCTCGAAGGACCAATATGTTTTGTGCGTGATGCGGCGGGCTGATTCGCCCTTTGCAGAAGGACTTGACGTCGAGGTTTAATTGAAGAAACAGACGTTGAACATTTATAGTTTTTAATGTATCACGAGTTCACAAAATTAAACAAACGCGTACACCGAAAATGTAAGAAATTAACAAATAATCACTAAACATGAGAGGCGAGTTTCGCCAAAAATCGTTCGAAACTTCGGTTGGGACTGTTAAGGTCACCATGGTAGCACAATGCTGGGTTTGTTGTCTTTTAAAACGTTCGGAGATCGCGCAATGCGATCCGGCTCCGCCAAGCGTGACAAGCGAAATCGGCCGAATTTTCGCGAAGCGCGAGCACGATCGCACGGGAGCTCGCGCATGCTCGCTAGCGCGGGACATTCCAGTTTAGCCGGCGGAGAGCGCGACGGCCGACGGAATTTTCCGTACGACGAAACGGAACACTAACTAACTCACTGACAAAAGTAAGTAACTAACTGGCAAACTAACTAACTAACTCACAAACGACTTAACTATCTGCAAACTAACAAACTATCTGCAAGCAAACTAACTAACTGGAAACTAACTAACTAGCAAACTAACTGACTATCTGACAAACTAACTAACTAACTGCAAACTAACTAACTAACTGACAAAGTAAGTAACTAACAGGCAAACTGACTAACCAACTCACAAACTAGCTAACTATTCTGGCAAACCAACTAACCAACTGCAAACTAACTAACAAACTGCAAACTAGCTAACTAACTCCACAAACTAACTAACTATCTGCAAACTGACTAACTAACTGCAAACTATCTAACTGTCTCACAAACTAACTAACTGTCTGCAAACTGACTAACTAACTGCAAACTAACTAACTAACTGCAAACTAACTAACTAGCTGACAAATTAACTAACTAACTGCAAACTAACTAACTAACTGACAAACAAACTAACTAACTGGAAACTAACTAACTAACTGGCAAACTAAGTAACTAACTGGCAAACTAACTAACTATCTGCAAAGTAACTAACTAACTGCAAACTAACTAACTAACTGGAAACTAACTAACTAGAAAACTAACTGACTATCTGACAAACTAACTAACTAACTGCAAACTAAGTAACTAACTGCAACTAACTAACTAACTGGAAACTAACTAACTAGAAAACTAACTGACTATCTGACAAACTTACTAATTAACTGCAAACTAACTAACTAACTCACAAACTAATTAACTAACTGCAAACTAACAAACTATCTGCAAGCAAACTAACTAACTGGAAACTAACTAACTAGCAAACTAACTGACTATCTGACAAACTAACTAACTAACTGCAAACTAACTAACTAACTGACAAACTAAGTAACTAACAGGCAAACTGACTAACTAACTGACAAACTAACTATGTTTGTTTAAATATCGCGTTAATTGACGGGTTTGAGAACCGTTAAGAGAATTATCTAATTTAACGTGAACCATAACTGAGAACCGTAAATTCCTCGTACAGTTTTTGCTTTCGCGTACACGACATTCCAGAGACTCTCTGATGCGTAGATCGGTACACGGACCAATACAGGTTAGAAGAACCACACACGAGTTTGTTTGCTCTCAGTCACGTGATCGACCCAATACCGTATACTTGGGATCGATCGTCGAAGATCCATAAACAGAGAGGGTATCGAAATATTAAAATTGAGAAGAGATAGATATCGAAGAGCAGGGATAGCACCGCGAGAGGGTGATTACCCCTTCCGTGGCCGTGACTGCGGATGTCTATTCGCTTCGACATTCGAATTCTGGTCCTCGCAGCGAGCAGATCGACGAACGAATCCGCTCCGCGACGAAGCCAGATTCTCCGAAAAAGGGTTCTGAGAACACTCGAACCTTCTCGTTGAGACTAATCGAATGCTGCTCGCAATTAATTAAATCGGTGAGGCATTTTCCAGCCCCGATTAACTGACTATATAAATCTCGCCGAATTCTTCACGTAGCGCTTGTGTTTCGCTTTATTTCGCACGCTCCTGTCTGTGCTAGTCGCACTCAGGAGCGGGAATAACAGACCGTGCTCGTCGAACTGAGCGATGTCTATGTGGACTGTATATGTGAACGTTCTCGTAAACGGAGAAACGTTCGATCGCAGTGCGGAAGAAGAGATTTAATTTCTCAATTCTCCGCTTTTTGCGATGGTTGAAATGCCGCAGGAATGGACAACAGGTGGAGGTTGTAAGGCTCCAAATGTTGCTCAAATCCGCAGTTTCTCACCGTTCTCGTATGCGCACAAGGCGCGGTGTGGTGTAGCCCTTAACGGCGCACGAAACGTCTTACGTTTAAAGGAGCGTACACCACGGTGCTCTTTTGCGGTGCTCTGTGCACAGGGTACGTACACACTGGCGGTCAAGGAGCGTTGCTCGAGCGTGTCGGAAGCGGGAAGAATCCGGTTTTCTCCAGCTCCGACACGAGAAACGGCCAGCCCACCGGGGTATCGACCAAAGGTTACCCTGGCGGTGAAAATTCAAAACCGTGCTTACAATTCAATGTCGATCACGACCGCGTCAAATGCAGCAGTACGTGCGACAATTTGCTCTTCCACGGCCGCGAAGCTCAAGCGCTACGTGGAGAAAATCAGCCTCACACGACCGCGTCGAATGCAGCAGTCCGTGTGAAGATCAGTACTGAGTAGGCCGTAGCCACTGGCTGAAACTGTACTTCCGACGACCGCTGAGTTCAGCGAGACGTTGGAAAGTCAGCCTCACGACCGCGTCAAATGCAGCAGTACGTGATATAACCAGTCTCTCACGACCGCGTCAAATGCAGCAGACGGGCAACGCAACAAGCGTTACAAGGTATTAAAATCCAGCCTTGTCTTTCCTTGTTACAGACCAAACAACGAGGGCTGAGGGTGAGCGGCAGCCGTAGGTTTTTTTTCCCCCCAACGTCTGGCTGACGTCGAGGTGGTTTTTTTTCCTATTCTTTTTGTTACGAATAAATTAAAATTTAAAATAAATAAACGGCTTGGCCGCGATAAGCGACCAAGCGAAAATATAAATCAAGTGCATCAATTTTTAATATACTTTTACCTAAAAGTCCTTTCCTCGTAATCCGGACCCCGTTAGCCAGGATAACTCCTGGCATTCTAACAATGTTTAAATATCGCGTGAGTCCGAGACGTAAACTCGGCCGCGATTCCCGTATTTATCAGGAATTCGCGTAATTCTAGAAGGTTCTGCTGACGGAGAATTTCTTCTTCGTTAGATTATTATACCGCGGCCATTTTCGTGTTTCTTTGCTAGCTAGCTTCACTGGAATTCTCGATTCTGAGAACACATTCCAGAAATCGTGTTGTTAGCGCCTAGAGAGAGAGAGAGAGAAATCGATTTATCGAATCGAGATCGTCAGCCGAAACGCGGCAGTGCCGTATCGTGGCTATGCAGCGCGTAGTCGCCCGGGCCCAGCAGCGTGTTTCGTCTCTATGCGCTTTTGCGCCTGCGCGACGGAGCCCAGCCCGGCCGTCGATACTTGCAGATCGTCACGCTCCAGTACTGAGCCGTCGACGATCGAGAGCAAAACTGTTTACGATCTCGCTCCGTTTCCGTGCGAGTTCCGAAGAGTGTGAGCCAAGCTTCTTCTTCGAATACTGAATCCGCGGATAGCAGCTAATTATTTATTCAGGAAAATCTCATCGTGTCGATTGAGATTTTCTCGAATAAAAGGACAATCGACCTGTTGTTGAAGCGATCGCTGTGCACGCTGCGTGGGACGCGATCGTAGACGCAGGATTGTGATTGAACGTTGCAGTTCGTTGTCACGACTGCGACGTTGGGGATTCGGTGTCGATTACATTGAGTCCTTTCCGTAATTGAAAAGGTTGAACCTCTGGAAGGTTGATACCGACATACAGGTATCTCCTGAAAGTGCGTTCTCCTTTCACGGGATCGAGGAACCCACTCGAATCACCCGTCTGGTGTACCATATAGAGTGCACCGACCGGTGGAGTTGTGGTTTCGTCGACCCGTTGAAGCTATACGGTGTAAGAGCTGCCGGTAGGTAGATATCCAGGTACTGGTATCTCCTCGAGGTGCTCTCGGTGCATCGGGCTGCGGAGAACCCGCTCCAGTGATCCCGTCGTGAGGTGACGATCGTTTGAGCACAAGCGTACGGTGGAGCAAAGGGTTCGAAGAGCCTACCTTCCGCCTCTACCCCCACTACCTGTTGTGTGATTCACACTGGGCTGTGACCGTAGGGTGGTTGGAGTTGCAGAGGGCTTCGTCTGATTCCAGCAGGCCGCAGGTCGCTCCTCGTTGCATAGGAGCCACTGTCGAGGTAGTCACGGCAGGCTGCCGGGCGGTCCTTTGATAGGAACCGTTATCGAGGCAGCTGCGTGGGCAGGCCGCAGGTCGCTCCTGAGGAGCCGCCGTCGAGGTACCCAGAACAGTCCAAAAAGTCCTCTTGCGTCGGTGGCGTCCAAACGCCACCCGCGCGGTGAGCGTGCTCGCGGGATATAGCCTCTTGGAGCCTTACAACCTCCACTTGATTTCCCGTCCGTGGCATTGCTTAAGCGAACCCGGTAGATCGGAGGAAAACCTCGTCTACCCGGTTGCGCGTGTCGGTGAGATCGCGGTTCTCGAATATCACCGACCAAAAAGCAAATTATTACAGTCCACTTGTTGCTGCGCCAAATCGGCAGTTAGCTCTCCTCTGCGCGCACCAGACAATCGTTTGGAGCGTGAGGTAAGCAGCCGACGTGCGCGTTAACTTGATCGCTGTCCGCAGATACTTATACGTTTCGTATAATTGTGTTACAGAAACCCGTAACCAAAGCAAGAAAGCAAAGAGGAGACGCGACCAAATTAAGCGGTCGGCGTTGTAAAGAAATCCCTTTAGTAGTATAGCTATGGGGATTCTAACCCATGGGGCAATGAGGGGAGCGTGGGGCGAGGGGAAGTGAGGGCGCGCGGGGGAGTGCGGCGCGGAGAACTCTGGGCGCGGGGCCTGTGGGGAGTGGAAGATTGGTTGCGCGCACACGAGCCGCGGAGTGGGGGATGTCGCAATCGTGGAGGGGATTAGTCCAGGCTGAGCCGCCGCGGAGACCTCTCCAGACCTAGCCCGCCGTCGGAAATTTTTTAAGAGGGAGGGAATGATCCCTGAAAACTTTTCATACCGAACTGAGGGAGGGATGACCCTGAAAATTTTTCTACACCCACAGGCATTTTTATTGTCTTTTCGGCGTTCTCGGTACGTTTGATGAGATCTAAAAAGAATTACATAATGTTCTCCTAAGAAAATATTTACAGCTAGCGAAAAAAACAACACATCATTCGGCTCGTAAATCTATTCTTTCTATTTATTATTCTAGTACTCGTATAAATTCAGATTTTTATAGTTCACTGTGGTTAGGTTTGGTCAAACTCTTGCAAACGCGTTATAGAAAATGGTTAATATCATTACGAAACACAAGAAATAAAAAGTTTCATACTGTATACTAAATGCGAAAAATTTACTCGAAAAATTGCAGCTCCGCCTTTATCCAGAGTCGAGTCTCGCGCAACGATGCGTTTTCGCGCTTTGTCAGCGAGTACGTTATCTGCTGCGTGCCTTTCGCCGAGGTCGTTGCTACGCGAATATGCAATATCGTGTTCGCGACACGCTGCGTCCAACGGATTAAAATATAAAATATAAATTAAATCGACGGTCCAGCCTTAGATTTATGCGAGGAGAAAAGGTGGAAGACGGGTAAATAAAATTGGAGAAATAATATATGTTTTAAATGATACTATATTGTTACATTTTTTTATGCGAGCATCAACTACAATACCATTGATGGCGCATCCTAACAGTTCACAATCTACAAGATAATCCTTGCAGTAATATTCACTGTCGCGTATGATTTTAGCAGCACAACGTGTATCTAATGTTTCGGAGACAGCATCGCTTTTTTGTTGCAGCACGTTAACAAAAGTTTTAAATTTTGTCCTCACTTCTTCTGCAGTTTGATAGAGCCGCGGGTACACATAGCTTACACACGGCTCAAGATTAAATAAAAATGTTACTGTATTCGGTTTGAAATACAGCGACTTAGTATCCATTGTCATCTTTACAATCGGTGAATCATACATGTGACAAAATTCCACCGTTAATTCATCAATCCGCATCAATGATGATCCGGGCAATTGTGCACGTTCCTCGATGGTTGTACAGCTGTCGAATAGTGTGTTCCATGTATGCCATGGTATTATGAGATGATTCCCACGATTATCGCCGAGAAGAATTTCTACATCGGCTATAGGACCTACTCTGATTCCAATTTCCAAATATTTGCTGCCCGAGGATGTTAATGCGTATCTTCTGACAATGACACGGGATGGTTGGCGCGGCCTAAAAAGCATAATCATGAAAATTACCTTTTTTCAAGAAAAACATAAATAAATAAAAAATTATGAAAGGTTACCTGTTAAATATATTCTCCTTGCATGGAGATACACCCATCATCTTGCACGATTGGAACGTAATAACGCATGGCACTGGTACTACACATTTTCTTTCAGAGCACTATTTGTTCCGTCGAAAATTCAGCGAAGCTACTGAGCGATTGATGGAATAGCGTCCGGGGAGACATGTAGCAGCGATAGCTTATTAACATCGTTTAGCGTCACATGAGGCATCCGCCATTGCACTTTAAGTAATTCAATTTCTGGTTCCAACGTTGGAGGTCCAATTAGAGAATTGTTATCGTTGCGTGATCGTATTAAAATCAATTCGTGACGCGCATTAATAACCATGCGTTTGTAGTCCTCGCAAAATCCCAGCAAATATTTGAGCGGGACGCAAAATTGAAATGATTTTTCACTACTAGCTCGTCGTGTCGTTTCAATCCCCATCCAGCAATCTCCATAATTTTTTCTTAATAGGATTTAATTGAAAAATAATTTTTAATCGTGGGGGCTTAAGTCAATGTTAACGAATATACACACATGCCAATAACAAGTACATGTCATCTTACGGTCATCGTACTTGATGTACGTTGACGTGAACAATTTGTATGGATGGGCAATGTGTCAGCCTCTACCATACGCTAAATTTCAATGGGTCGAAGATGTTGTAAATTTTGACGTATCTTCAATCGGTGTCGATTCGCCCACGGGATACATTCTCGAGGTAGATCTGGAATATCCGCAACGTCTGCACGATGCTCATGCAGATCTGCCGTTCTGTCCGACGCGTGCCAAACCACCTGGCAGCAGGCAGGACAAGTTACTCGCGACGGTATACGATAAGCAGCGTTACATAATCCATTATCGCAACCTGCAGCAGTGCACGCGTCTCGGTCTTCGCATTACAAAGATACACCGCGTGCTTCAATTCGCTCAATCTCCTGGCTCCGCGATTACATCGAACTCAACACACGATTTAGAACAAGCACGACAAACGACTTTGAAAAGAATTTGTACAAATTGATGAACAACGCAGTATTTGGTAAAACTATGGAAAATGTACGAAACCATGTGGATGTAAAACTTGTGACACATTGGAAAGGGCGATATGGCGCGGAGGCAATGATCGCGAAACCGAATTTCCACAGCAGAAGAGTTTTTTCGGAAAATTTAGTAGCTGTTGAATTGCGAAAACTCGAGGTGAAATTCAACAAACCGATATACGTGGGTATGTGCATTCTGGACATATCAAAACTTTGTTTGTATGAATTTCACCACGAGTACATGTCTCCTAAACACGGGCAAAATTGTAAAATTCTATACACCGACACTGACAGTCTTATGTATCACATTCGGTGCGACGATATCTACGAGTCTATGAAGCACAATATTGATAGATTCGACACAAGCGATTATCCTACCGACAATCCATATAATATGCCACGCGTAAATAAGAAGGTTACGGGGCTGATGAAGGATGAAAATAACGGAGCGATAATGACTGAATTCATAGGTCTTAGAGCGAAAATGTATGCACTTCGCGTAAACGGCAAAATAGATACGAAGAAGGCGAAAGGCGTCAAGACCAACGTCATAGCCAGAACGATAACTTTCGTCGACTACGCGCAGTGTTTGCGCAAAGAGATCGAAATGGTTCGCAGACAATCATGCATACGGTCTAAATTGCACAAAGTATACACCATTTCGGAATCCAAAATCGCTCTAAGTCCGTATGACGACAAGCGATATATCATACCCGATTCGACCGACACTCTGCCCTGGGGACATTATAATATACCGTTGTAAAATAGAAATTATTATTATTGTATTTATTATAAATAGTGGAATTTATTGTATAATATAAAATTGTTTACAAATTGTCCGC
Organism: Colletes collaris; assembly: GCA_030068185.1. Classification (NCBI taxonomy): domain Eukaryota; kingdom Metazoa; phylum Arthropoda; class Insecta; order Hymenoptera; family Colletidae; genus Colletes; species Colletes collaris. Next base: position 53,143 of record JASGYR010000106.1, on the reverse strand, counting down.
AAATGTACAGAAATTAGTATTTATTAACTCATTCATATAAATAGTGGGATTAATGTGTAAAATAAAAGGCGCCACTCATGTATATGTATATGCATCATTGTATTTTATTGAGCCATGTTGTTTAAAGATTGCACAATGCCGAGCGATTAGCCTCGGCCGCAATTACCGTTAATTCTGTTAACGTACAATAACCAAGAGATTATCTCTAATTGGATTTGTATAGCGAACGGTGATTGAAAAACGCGTTTATTATAAGTTTTTCGGGCATCGGTAACGGCTCATTACCTTTCGATTCGAGTGTGCTAACGGTGTTAGTGACGTCAGTACCGTGAGAGAGTAGTGCGCCAATAATGTGACAAGGAGAGACGGCCGAAATTCAGACAGCGCCACGGAACGACCAGTAAGAGTACCGCGGCGACGTCTTCGGCTGTCAATCCGTACCATTCTTACGGCGACTTCTGACCGAGACGCATCGGCTCCCGATCATATTTCGATCAGAAGTTAATCGCGATTGAAGAGGGAAAATCCTCTTGCGAGAAAGCCATAAAGACTGCTGTTTAAAAGGGTGTAGCGAGCCTTGCTCGAAAGGTCGGAAATTCATTCCCACCTTGCTTGGAAAACACGATTCGCATCTCGATTCGTGCAAGTTCACCTTCTTCTCGTTCGAGCAAATCTCGATCGAGTCTAATTAATTTAAATTTACTGCATATTTTGGAGGGCTCGAGAATACACCAATAGGGTGTTCGACCCCTCCTGTGCGGAATTTAAAGGTCGATTCCAACGTATACACGTTGAATCATACAGAAGTCGGCGATACCGCCCATACTTCTGGGTGATTGCCCTTCGGCATGGGAGACACCAAAAGGAGGCACCTACGTGGTGTACCTCCTGGTGGGCTCACTGTAGTCAGGTCCACGTCCATTGCGGACGTGTGATTTTCGGTCTTCGCCTCCTTATTTCTACAGATCCCGCCGGTGTAACGTTTAGAGGAGCACCAGTGCGGAGAAGTAACGGAGTCGTGGGTCAGGCCCCCGCGTAGTTCAAAATACTGCAACGTATCACGTCGAGTAGTGTATTCGTGCAGTGAACAACGTGTTGTCGGGCTTCGCAGTGTAACTCTCGGCCAAATAAGTCATCTGTTGGAACGTGTTAAGAGAAGCCGCAGATTGACGGTCGTGCAGTGCACTGCAGTGCGACTCGACGCACAGACTCAGTGTGCATATTCACGGGAACAGTGCATTAGGAGCCTTACAACCTCCTCTTGCATCCCCGTCCACTGGGCAATCGACCACTGAATCGGCGAGGAAAAGAAGTTTAATTCTTTTCCTAGCCAAAATACAGTCCACTTATATTTCGTAATTTACGAAAGTGTACAATTCTCCGCTCCGGTGCGTTCGAATTACGAAGCCAGGAGCGCGAGCAAACGAGCGCGACGAAGACACGTATAACGTGTACGTGTGTCTAACACATAGTCGTGTTTTTCTGTTCTTAGGAATCCTGGCCTGCCTCAATCTTCCGAGTTCGGCGACCGAGCCAGACACGAGGCCGAATATTAATTCATATTCTTAGAACAATCTCGTTAATTTTGCTTTCTTATAACTGTTAATTTGATTTTCTGGTTTTTATTGTCTATTTTGTAATAAAGGTCGGTCTTTAAGACCGACGAAAAGAAAATCATTTGTGTCCGATTCACTTCCCCTATAATACTCCCACCTCTATCCGGACTCACACGTTAAAAGTATATATTCAGTACTTTTTAACACATGTATTATTTTACAATACATTATTTTTATTTATCCAAGAATTGTGTGATTTATCAAAGCCCAACCACTTGACATACACCTTATCCCCCTTTCTACGCAACACTTTTTCCACTAGATATACATCAGGATCTGTGACGCGTTGCAGCTCATGTTCGTAGAATCCTCCGGCAACAGGTTTTCCATAGGAATCGAGGAGCAGATACGTCGCGGGATTAGTTGCCTGTACTTTGGCTATTTTAAACACCTCCGTTGTCCAATTCGGTGTATAGCCTTTATCGAAGATGGTTTTAAATTTGCTCACGCGCACAAACTCGCCCAATTTGAATCTCGCTGGATCAGCGATCTTTATGTTGCTGTATACTGTAGCTAGCAGCTTATCGGCGATCGCAGGGGTAACATCGCAAGGACGCATTCCGATGGTTCTATGTTTTCGTGCGTTATACTCTGCAAGTAGACGCGGTAGTGCATCAGCCCATTTATAGGTTCCATTGAGCGTAAACAGTTTCCACATATTGTTCTTCAAAGTTCGATTGAAACGTTCTACGACGGAGGCCTTTATCACCGAATACGTCGAATAATGATTAATGCCATGCTTTGTCATGAGTTTCTGCACATCAACGTTGTAAAATTTTTTTCCTTGATCGGTTTGCAAATTTTTCGGATGTTGATCTCTAAATATCTTTGCAAACGCTTTAGTCACCTCAGCACCACCTTTAGTCTTGAGCGGTACCGCCCATGCATACTTGCTTAGCACATCGATGACCGTGAGTATATAGTGATGACCTCGGTTGAATCGCGAGTATGGACGCATTTCTACAGCGTCAGCTTGCCACAGATCATCGTATCCATGCACTATGACGTGTCTCCGCGGAAATGTCTTCGAGCTGGAGCATGCAATTCCTCAACAAGTTGTCACTTCTTGAGACTATGGCCTTCATTACTATCGGATTTCGATATTGGTTGCATGTTTGATCGCAGAGATGTCTTTGACACGAATGATGCGATAATTATCGTGTACATACATTATGTACTCCCCATCGGCTCGAGGAAATTCTGGTCAAGTTCAATCGTCTCGCATGATTTTCCTTCGCATTGTCGCTGCGGATTCAATGCGCGTGATATCTCTTGAACGCTGTTTTGCAACGTCAACATATCTCTCTGTAACATGACCAGCTTCCTCTCTAATTCTTCATGCAGCTCTCTTAAAAGTTTAATGCTCTTTTCCACATATAGTTTATTAACGGCATCGCTGTCAACTGTAGGCTGAGCTACGCGTTGTATCTTGCGTGATTTTGCATCAAAGTCGGCACCGGCCACGCAAAGAGCGTTATCTCGCATATAATTTCGAAGCAAACCGCTCCATTTGTAATAGTCCATTCCAGCTGCTCCGCTCTTCTCGAGCGATACTCCAAATTTATTGATTGGCATCTCAACGCATACAGTGCACATCATCGGTGCGCGGTTTAATTTATAATGAGGCCTACCTCGCGGAGTTCCTCGATAATCGATAGAATTTCATGTTCATGCGAGTTGTTGCCCGCCTGACGCGACGCTTCCAACAAACGGAATCGATCCACCAGCTCGTTGGGATCGTCCCAGTGCACGTAATCGATCTTGTTATCATTTACCGTCATGACATGCGGAACCGGCAGGCCTTTCCCTGCCTTACTGGTCGATATACGGGGTAGTAGCGGTGCAATTACATGTTTATACTTGTATCCCTTGTTACCCATTACGGGATTTTGGGCGTTATGACCATGTCTGTGAGCATTTGTTGTCAGTAGTATACTTTTGTATTATTTGTCTATCAGCATCTGTGTATATGGCATCGTCGGGAAGTCTCTTGAAAATCAGTTCGTAAAGGCCTGACATTCCTCCGTATTTAACATCATCTATGATTATATTATCATCCTTGTCTATATCGAAAGCATTGTCCCCAAGCATCGTTCCACTATTGCCAAAGTATACGCCGTACACATAGTCCATTGCTGTATCTCTGTCATCACTTAGGATGGCACGCATGTATTTTTGCCCCAACGGACCGAAATGGTTGCGAAATGTTTGTTGTCCCTCGAATGTTTAGAGTTGCAGTCTAATTGATGTTGCAAACGACTCATCGGGTGTAGTTTCAAAAACATCGTCAATATTAGTTGCAAGCGATTGTACGTTCGGAAATGTATTTATTATTGTGGAAGGAACTGGGGAATCGGCTGATCCTGCCGTTTCCGCTTCGATTGAATTTGTATGGACGTTACGAATGAATTTTCAGATGACGCGTGTGGTTTCCTCTTTGTCTTATGTGATGCGTTCCCTTTCGGTTGGGTTTTCGTTTTAGGTGTTAATGTTTCCTTGCCTTCAACTTCTGTGCTCATCGGCGTTAATGTGTCAGCTTTGTCGCTGTTGTATTTTCCACAATATGTTTTAAGGGATCGACAATTGGTTTAAAGTATCTCTCCAACGCGATATCTTCCTCCATCTTGCCAGTCTTCAAAGCCTGAAGTTTCTTGCGAATGGAATCACTGGGTTTTGCAATTTCCTTCGCTATTCTCTCGCGATCCTTAATCTCCAGACTATCGATATCAATCATTGTGCCGCACACGTTGCTTTTCCACCGACGTGTCGATGACGATTGACCACCTCACGGTACCGCAAACTCGTTAAATCCCTTTCTATAACGTCCATTGGACATCGCGCAATCCTTGTCTATCACCACGAAACCGTACTCCCGTTGCCAACAATTGGGACACAAAGCGCAGAAATCCTCGTAAGACATGTCAGTGTTTACGTGATCGTTGTACACATGTTTCAAGTTGGTACCATCCTGCTTTAACAGAATCAGCAGATTTGCATTGTCGCGTATAAGATGTTTGGGAATCTTTGCATACGTCCGACAGAGATGGAAACAGTCAACGTTCGAATGGCGCCCCATTGCAAAGTATTCTCGTATCGTATCTTGCTTGTCGCATGCCACGTCATCAAAGATAAAAATGGAATTCGGAAGCGATTCGCTCGGTGGGATGACGTCACTGTTATTTGAAAACGTGAAGTAGCCAATTTCATCTATCGGAGCCAATAAATTCTCCAAATACTGATATTTCGGCTGCTGCAACGACTTAGAATACACGTACACGTTCTCGAAGCGAACGCCGTGAGGACTTTCCAACAAGCTCACCAGCACATTGGTCTTTCCGCAATTTGATGGGCCGCAAATGAGGATGCGGATAGTGTTTGGCAGCATGCTACCGTGTCTGCGTTTTGTTTTCGAGGACATCATTTGCGATTTATCATCAAATTTTGACACGCGTATAGTCGCAGGTTGTCGCACGAATCGCATCCTCGCTGCAAACCGCGAAAATGATTTTTGACACATCGAAGCGACTATGCGTCCTATTTATAGGTCCGCGTCGAAGCAAAGCAGCTCAGTATGCGAAATGCTTCTCGTTCTGCCGGATAATTGCGACATTCGAGACATAACCTCTGAGCAGCTGATATATATATACCAAAAGATTATACTACTTCACGAATTTGGCAGACACATTGACCAGTTGTGGGACAGACTCCCCGAGCATATAAGGCGATTCTGTTGTTCGGCAGTATCGTCGGTGTCTGGAACATTATAATCGCCCTTGGCAGCGAACGCATATCGACGGTCCAGCACCGCTGATTAAAAACTGCAGCGAATGTTGCCGACGAGAGTAAAGAAAGGCGGTGGTTTGTTAAATCAAGCGATAAACGCGCTACCTATCGAATTACATATCCCAGGATATCAGTTTTGTGGGCCAGGAACTCATCTGGCAAAACGATTGGCTTGAGGTGATCGAGGCATCAATCCGTTGGACGCAGCGTGTCGCGAACACGATATTGCATATTTGCGTAGCAACGACCTCGGCGAAAGGCACGCAGCAGATAACGTACTCGCTGACAAAGCGCGAAAACGCATCGTTGCGCGAGACTCGACTCTGGGTGAAAGAGGAGCTGCTACAGCTGTTTGGGCAGCTATGAAGGCCAAGACGAAAATCGGAATGGGGATGAAAACAGAACCCCGCAAAAGGACTGTAAGAAAAGCATCGCAAAAGCGGATTCTTCCACTGGCCAAACGGGGTGGTATATTACCACTTCTCCCGTTGCTAGGTGTTCTCGGATCATTAGCTGGCGGTGGGGCGGGGTTCGCCAAGGCGGTAAACGATAATAAGGCAGCGCAACGTCAGCTGCAGGAAATGCGGCGTCATAATCGCTCCATGGAAGGTCGTGGACTCTATCTGACACCATATAAGCGCGGACAGGGAATCTCGAAACGAAAAAACAAAAAAAAAAAACGCCGAAAAGACAATAAAAATGCCTGTGGGTGTAATTACCGACATGCAATTGAATGTGTTGGCAAAACGTATGCTTATTCCATTCATTAGAGGTGTTTATATGCGCAACGCGCTACCAGCCGGAGGAGTACGTCGAAACGAGAACGGTATCGTGAATTTGGACAATGTCGAGGGACCGGGGACTCATTGGGTGGCGTACGCGAAGAGAGGGCATCGAGCTGTATACTTCGACAGCTTTGGCAATCTTCGACCGCCTAAGGAATTGACACAATATTTGGATAATGATGATGTGAAAATTGAATACAATCGAACGTCTTATCAGGAGTATGATCAGAGCAATTGTGGACAACTATGTCTACGCTTTCTACAAACGATTGGCACCAAATTTAAGGATTGTCCCCGCCACTCTGATTCAGTACTAGTCGAGCAGTTTCTCGGAATATGTCGTTAACATTGACTCTAACTGGCAAGAGTAGCACCCTCGTTGTAAGCTACTTTCCACCCATAGATTTGAGCGACGATGATTACGAGCTTGGTCTAACAACCTTTGAAACGTATCATACAATACCCAACATCGACTCGAGCAACGATAAATTCTACTTCACCACAAACTATGACACCAACAACAACAACAGCGTCGACACTGGCCACGAATACATTACGATTCCCCACGGCTCCTACGAACTAGACGCCATTGCCAAGTATTTAAAGCAGCGATTACTTGAGCGATATCCTCAAAATCTCGGTGGTACCGATGATGATGATGGTGACAATGATATGTATCCTATAGTGTTACGCCCCAACAACAACACCATGAAAAGCGAGCTGTACTGCTCGTTTGCCGTAGACTTTACGAAACCCAATAACATTGGATCGCTATTGGGATTCTCGGCGAATCGGGAATTAGAACCGGGGCAGTGGCACGAATCGGACGACCCGATGAATATCATGAGCGTAAACATTATTCTCATTGAATGTTGTGTGACCGCTGGCGCGTACAACAATGGGAAGCGTGTACATACGATACATGAATTTTCTCCGAGAGTCCCGCCCGGATATAAGATATCGGAAACGCCCGCACAGATCATTTACCTTCCAATCACCGCAAGGATCATTACGGATCTAACGAAACGCGTTGTGGATCAAAACGGACGATTGCTGGATTTTCGAGGTGAAGAGATTACCATCAGACTGCACGTGTGACTACGACGACGATAATACCTGTGGTGCGAACGAATGAGATGCTTGTGTTGAACGACTCCAGAAACACGTTTCTTCCAAACGAAATTGTCTACGACAACAACAACAACAACAGCTCTGAATACGCTAAAACGAAGAGGCTCAGTGCTGCAAACATTGCATTTTTGAAATCATTGGGATTCATTGTGCGCATTTAAGTTGAAAATGGCTGACATTCTAAGCATTGGAGGGAAGCCGACGTTTGATGATCGCATTGTTAAGCTTGAGACTCACACATACAACCCATACGTTAACACAACGTTTGGACACAGTGATGAAATAAGAATACCTATACAACAGCAAGATTTATACACATTGCCGTGTGAAAGTTTCCTCTACGTGGAGGGGAAATTGATACATAAGCCAAATGATGCTTCAATGGTGATGTTGGGAAATAATTGCATGGCGTTCATATTTGATGAGATTCGATATGAGCTGAATGGTGTGGAGATTGATCGCAACAGAAACGTTGGGATAACTAGCACGCTTAAAAATTATGTATCACTGACATCCGATGAAGACAAAAATGTGGAGTATGCTGGATGGGGCTTGAAACGACACGACGAGCTAGTAGTGAAAAATCATTTCAATTTTTGCGTCCCGCTCAAATATTTGCTGGGTTTTTGCGAGGACTACAAACGCATGGTTATTAATGCGCGTCACGAATTGATTTTAATACGATCGCGCAACGATAACAATTCTCTAATTGGACCTCCAACGTTGGAACCAGAAATTGAATTACTTAAAGTGCAATGGCGGATGCCTCATGTGACTCTAAACGATGTTAATAAGCTATCGCTGCTACATGCCTTGGAAAGTGGGCAAAACCTGAGCATTAGTTTTCGCTCGTGGGATCTGTACGAGTATCCTCTCTTACAGAGCACGACCAAGCATTCGTGGGCCGTCAAGGCCGCCGCACAGCTGGAGAAGCCGCGATATGTTATCTTTGCTCTACAGACTGCTCGCAAGAATGTGATGACCGAAGATGGTACTCGGTTTGACCACTGCAAATTGACCAATATAAAACTTTTTCTCAACTGTGAATTTTATCCGTACGATGACATGAACTTGGACTTTGACAAGAATAGACACGCCATCTTGTTTAGCATGTATACGCATTTCCGTAAATCGTATTACGGACATAGTTGCAACGAGGCATTATTCACCGTTGCCCAATTTTTACAATTTGGCCCCCCTCGTGGTGATTGACTGCTCGCGACAAAATGAGTCGATCAAGAATAGCACCATGGACGTGCGCATAGAATTCGATTGTAAAGAGAATGTGCCAGCAAATACTATGGCCTACTGTCTCATTTTTGGATGATCGGGTGGTTGAATACAATCCGCTGACAAACGTGGTGCGCAAAATCAATTAAATCCCAACGCTACTTACTTGCCCTCTCGTGTGCCAAATTCGTACAAATTTTCATCATGAAAATCGAGATACTTTACGAGAAAGACCGCATTCTCCCGCCTGTCTTGGAAGTGAGCGGATCTCTAAATTGTTTCGATAATGACCGTACCAACATTTGTTGACCTGCAAGGGTTCAGTGTTGATGGAAGATTTGTTGTGAAGGAAGTGGCTGTCCTACGAAAAGGGACAATTCTCTCGCATTATATATTTGGGAGTTCGATGCCGCAATATCTTCTTACGAAATCTGACAAATCATGCATCCGGTGGTTGACGGCAAAACATCACGGACTACGGTGGGAAGATGGAGACGTTCCGTATAGTATGGCTAAACAGGTAATTACGAAAGCTGTTGTCGATGAAGAAGATGACGCACCGCATATCGCATATGTTAAAGGGCTGCAGAAACGAGACTGGCTTGCGGATTTCCTCGATGAAAATGCGCGTGCGAGCGTAATCATTGAGACACTGGACATGGACTACGAGGATACCATATCTCTAAAAAGCTAAATAAACTTAATACCTTACGATGTGACAGACACGCAAAGCATTGTGCCATGCAAAATGTATTTAAAATATTCAACTGGTGGTCTAAACGCCAGAGAGAAATGCGTAAATAAATATAATCAATTTTTAATATATAAAAATTTTGTTTCTTCACCCTCCCCAACCTAACCTCCTGCACATGATGTGCTAGATTAAGACTATAGTTATAATTACTATTATGTAGAAGCGGTTCAATATGCGATCAAAGTGGTACTATACATGTTCAGAGTGGTATGATAGACGTTTGATAGACGTTTGATAGATGTTCAGAGTGGTTCGATACACATTCGATACATGATCAAAGTGGTACGATAGATGTTCAAAGTGGTATGATAGATGCTCGCTGCGCGTTCAAAGAGGTATGATAGAGGTTCGATGCATGTTCGAAGTAGTACGATAGGTGGTTGATAGATGTTCAGAGAAGAGGGGGAAAGTAGATGCGTGTGAATAAGGGAGAGGTTGAAAGGCACCTCGGCGAAAGGCACGCAGCAGATAACGTACTTCGCTGACAAAGCGCGAAAACGCATCGTTGCGCGAGACTCGACTCTGGATGAAAGAGGAGCTGCAATTTTTCGAATAAATTTTTCGCATTTAGTATACAGTATGAAACTTTTTATTTCTTGTGTTTCGTAATGATATTAACCATTTTCTATAACGCGTCTGCAAGAGTTTGACCAAACCTAACCACAGTGAACTATAAAAATCTGAATTTATACGAGTACTAGAATAATAAATAGAAAGAATAGATTTACGAGCCGAATGATGTGTTGTTTTTTTTTCGCTAGCTGTAAATATTTTCTTAGCAGAACATTATGTAATTCTTTTTTAGATCTCATCAAACGTACCGAGAACGCCGAAAAGACAATAAAAAATGCCTGTGGGTGTAGAAAAAAATTTTCGAGGGTCATCCCCTCCCTCGGTTCGGTATAAAAAGTTTTCGGGGATCATTCCCCCCCTCTTAAAAAATTTCCGACGGCGGGCCAGGTCTGGAGAGGTCCCCGCGGCGGCTCGGCCTGGACTAATCCCCTGACATCCCCCACGCCGCGGCTCGTGTGCGCGCAACCAATCTTCGATTCCCCACAGGCCCCGCGCCCAGAGTTCTCCGCGCCGCACTCCCCTGCGCGCCATCACTTCCCCTCGACCCACGCTCCCCCCATTGCCCCATGGGTTAGAATCCCCATAGCTATACTACTCCCTTTCAGATCTGTATTTCTAATTGTATTCTTTTATTTGTCTCTTGTTTGTAATAAAGAAAAAATTAGATAAAATCTTGTAACAATTTCTCTGCCCTGTCTTTTCCCTCGTCCGGAACCACAGTTAGAGCCCCTTAGTACTCTAACAAACTAACTATCTGCAAACTGACTAACTAACTGCAAACTAACTAACAAACTGCAAACTAGCTAACTAACTCACAAACTAACTGACTAACTGGCAAACTAACTAACTATCTGACAAACTAACTGTGTATATGCAAACTAACTAACTGACAAGCAAATTAATTTACTGCAAACTAACTAACTAACTGCAAAGTAACTGACTAACTGACAAACTAAGTAACTATCTGACAAACTAACTAACTAACTGCAAACTAACTAACTATCTGCAACAAACTAACCAGCAGACAAACTAACTAACTAACTGCAAACTAACTAACTAACTAACTGCATACAAACGGAATAACTCACAAACTAACTAACTAACGGACAAACTAAATAATTTACTGCAAACTAACTAACTAACTGACAAAGTAACTAACTTACTGCAAATTGACTAACTAGCTGCAAACAAACTAACTAGCAGACAAACTGACTAACTAACTGCAAACTAACTAACTAACTGCAAACTAACTAACTAACTGCAATCTAACTAACTAACTGACAATCTGAGTAACTAACTGGCACACTGACTAACTAACTGACAATCTAACTAACTAACTAACAGGAAGCTAAGCAACTAACTGGCGAACTAACAATCTATCTGACAAATCAACTAACTATCAGCAAACTAACAAACTAACTGCAACAAACTAACCAGCAGACAAACTAACTAACTAACTGCAAACAAACTAACTAACTGCATACAAACTGAATAACTGACAAACTAAGAAATTTACTGCAAACTAGCTGACTAACTGGCAAACTAACTAACTAACTAACTGGAAACTAACTAACTAACTGCAAACTAACTAACTAACTGGAAACTAACTAACTACAATAACTGCAAACTAACTAACTAAGTGACAAACTAAGACACTAACTGCAAACTAACTAACTAACTGGCAACTAGCTAACTAACAGGCAAACTAACTAACTACCTGCAAACTAACTAACTAGCTGCAAACTAACTGACTAACTGACAAACTAAGTAACTAACTGGAAACTAACTAACTAACTGGCAAACTAACAAACTAACTGCAAACTGACTAACTAACTGCAAACAGACTAACTAGCAGACAAACTAACTAACTAACTCACCAAACTAAGTAACTGACCGGCAAACTAACTAACTAACTGACAAACTAAGTAACTAACTGGGTTAACGAACTACCTAACTGACAAACTAACTAACTAACTGCATACTAACTAACTAAGTGACAAACTAAGTAACTAAATGGCAAACTAACTAACAATCTGCAAACCAACTAACTAACTGCACACTAACTAACTTACTGGAAACTAACTAACTAACTGACAAACTAACTGTGTATCAGCAAACTAACTAACTGACAAGCAAATTAATTTACTGCAAACTAACTAACTAACTGCAAAGTAACTGACTAAGTGACAAACTAAGTAACAAACTGGCAAACTAACTAACAATCTGCAAACTAACTAACTAACTTCAAACTAAGTAACTAACTGGCAAACTAACTAACTAACTGGCAAACTAACTAACTAACTGCAAACTGACTAACTAACTGCAAACTAACTAACTAACTGGAAACTGACTAACTAACTGCAAACTAACTAACTAACTGGAAACTAACTAACTAACTGGCAAACTAACTAACTACAATAACTGCAAACTAACTAACTAAGTGACAAACTAAGAAACTAACTGCAAACTAACTTACTAACTGGCAACTAGCTAACTAACAGGCAAACTAACTAACTACCTGCAAACTGACTAACTAGCTGCAAACTAACTGACTAACTGACAAACTAAGTAACTAACTGGAAACTAACTAACAGACTGGCAAACTAACTAACTAACTGCAATCTGACTAACTAACTGCATACAGACTAACTAGCAGACAAACTAACTAACTAACTGACAAACTAAGTAACTGACCGGCAAACTAACTAACTAACTGACAAACTAAGTAACTAACTGGGTTAACTAACTACCTAACTGACAAACTAATTAACTAACTGCATACTAACTAACTAAGTGACAAACTAAGTAACTAAATGGCAAACTAACTAACAATCTGCAAACTAACTAACTAACTGCACACTAACTAACTAACTGGAAACTAACTAACTAACTGGCAAACTAACTAAGTAACTGCAAACTAACTAACTAAGTGACAAACTAAGAAACTAACTGTAAACTAACTAACTAACTGGCAACTAGCTAACTAACAGGCAAACTAACTAACTATCTGCAAACTAACTAACTAGCTGCAAACTAACTAACTTACTTGAAACGAACTAACTAACTGACAAACTAACTGTGTATCTGCAAACTAACTAACTGACAAGCAAATTAATTTACTGCAAACTAACTAACTAACTGCAAAGTAACTGACTAACTGACAAACTAAGTAACTATCTGACAAACTAACTAACTAACTGCAAACTAACTAACTAACTGCAACAAACTAACCAACAGACAAACTAACTATCTAACTGCAAACTGGGCTAACTAACTCACAAACTAACTGACTAACTGGCAAACTAACTAACTATCTGACAAACTAACTAACTATTTGCAAACTGACTAACTAACTGCAAACTAACTAACTAACTGGAAACTAACTAACTAACTGGCAAACTAACTAACTAACTGCAAACTAACTAACTAAGTGACAAACTAAGTAACTAACTTCAAACTAACTAACTAACTGCAAACTAACTAACTAACTGCAATCTAACTAACTAACTGACAATCTGAGTAACTAACTGGCACACTGACTAACTAACTGACAATCTAACTAACTAACTAACAGGAAGCTAAGCAACTAACTGGCGAACTAACAAACCATCTGACAAATTAACTAACTAACTGCAAACTAACTAACTAAGTGACAAACTAAGTAACTAACTTCAAACTAACTAACTTACTGGAAACTAACTAACTAACTGGCAAACTAATTAATTATCTGACAAACTAACTAACTAACTGCAATGTAACTAACTAACTAACAAACTAAGTTACTAACTGGCACACTGACTAACTAGCTGACAAACTAACTAACTAACTAACAGGAAACTCAGCAACTAACTGGCAAACTAACAAACTATCTGACAAATTAACTAACTATCTACAAACTAACTAACTAACTGCAACAATCTAACTAGCAGACAAACTAACTAACTAACTGCAAACTAACTAACTAACTGCAAACTAACTGCAAACTAACTAACTAACTGCATACAAACTGAATAACTGTCAATCTAACTAATTATCTGCAAAATAACTAACAAACTGCAAACTAACTAACCAGCTGCATACAAACTGACTAACTGGCAAACTAACTAACTAACTGACAAACTAAGTAACTACCTGTATAACTAACTACCCAACTGACAAACTAATTAAATAACTGCAAATTAACTAACTAACTGCAAGCAAACTAAGTAACTGGCAAACTAACTAACTAACTGACAAACAAACTAACTAACTGACAAACCAACTAACTATCTGCAAACTAACTAACTAACTGCAAACTAACCAACTATCTGGCAACTAGCTAACTAACAGGCAAACTAACTAACTCTCTGACAAACTAACTAACTATCTGCAAACTAACTAACTAACTGCAAACTAACTGACTAACTGACAAACTAAGAAACTAAGAAAGTAAGAAACTAAGAAACTAAGAAACTAACAAACTACCAACTAAGAAACTAAGAATCTAACAAACTATGAAACTAAGAAACTAAGAAACAAAGAAACTAAGAAACTAAGAAACTAAGAAACTAAGAAACTAAGAAACTAAGAAACCAAGAAACCAAGAAACTAAGAAACTAAGAAACTAAGAAACTAAGAAACTAAGAAACTAAGAAACTAAGAAACTAAGAAACTAAGAAACTAAGAAACTAAGAAACTAAGAAACTAAGAAACTAAGAAACTAAGAAACTAAGAATCTAAGAAACTAAGAAACTAAGAAACTAAGAAACTAAGAAACTAAGAAACCAAGAAACTAAGAAACTAAAAATCTAAGAAACTAAGAAACTAAGAAACTAAGAAACTAAGAAACTAAGAAACTAAGAAACTAAGAAACTAAGAAACTAAGAAACTAAGAAACTAAGAAACCAAGAAACCAAGAAACTAAGAAACTAAGAAACTAAGAAACTAAGAAACTAAGAAACTAAGAAACTAAGAAACTAAGAAACTAAGAAACTAAGAAACTAAGAAACTAAGAAACTAAGAAACTAAGAAACTAAGAAACTAAGAAACTAAGAAACTAAGAAACTAAGAAACTAAGAAACTAAGAAACCAAGAAACCAAGAAACTAAGAAACTAAGAAACTAAGAAACTAAGAAACTAAGAAACTAAGAAACTAAGAAACTAAGAAACTAAGAAACTAAGAAACTAAGAAACTAAGAAACTAAGAAACTAAGAAACTAAGAAACTAAGAAACTAAGAAACTAAGAAACTAAGAAACTAAGAAACCAAGAAACTAAGAAACTAAGAAACTAAGAAACTAAGAAACTAAGAAACCAAGAAACTAAGAAACCAAGAAACCAAGAAACTAAGAAACTAAGAAACTAAGAAACTAAGAAACTAAGAAACTAAGAAACTAAGAAACTAAGAAACTAAGAAACCAAGAATCCAAGAAACTAAGAAACTAAGAAACTAAGAAACTAACTAACTAAGAAACTAGGAAACTAAGAAACTAAGAAACTAAGAAACTAAGAAACTAAGAAACTAAGAAACTAAGAAACTAAGAAACTAAGAAACTAAGAAACTAAGAAACTAAGAAACTAAGAAACTAAGAAACTAAGAAACTAAGAAACTAAGAAACTAAGAAACTAAGAAACCAAGAAACTAAGAAACCAAGAAACTAAGAAACTAAGAAACTAAGAAACTAAGAAACTAAGAAACTAAGAAACTAAGAAACTAAGAAACTAAGAAACTAAGAAACTAAGAAACTAAGAAACTAAGAAACTAAGAAACTAAGAAACTAAGAAACTAAGAAACTAAGAAACTAAGAAACCAAGAAACCAAGAAACCAAGAAACTAAGAAACTAAGAAACTAAGAAACTAAGAAACTAAGAAACTAAGAAACTAAGAAACTAAGAAACTAAGAAACTAAGAAACCAAGAAACTAAGAAACTAAGAAACTAAGAAACTAAGAAACTAAGAAACTAAGAAACTAAGAAACCAAGAAACTAAGAAACTAAGAAACTAAGAAACTAAGAAACTAAGAAACCAAGAAACTAAGAAACTAAGAAACTAAGAAACTAAGAAACTAAGAAACTAAGAAACTAAGAAACTAAGAAACTAAGAAACTAAGAAACCAAGAAACCAAGAAACTAAGAAACTAAGAAACTAAGAAACTAAGAAACTAAGAAACTAAGAAACTAAGAAACTAAGAAACTAAGAAACTAAGAAACTAAGAAACTAAGAAACTAAGAAACTAAGAAACTAAGAAACTAAGAAACTAAGAAACTAAGAAACTAAGAAACTAAGAAACTAAGAAACCAAGAAACTAAGAAACTAAGAAACTAAGAAACTAAGAAACTAAGAAACTAAGAAACTAAGAAACTAAGAAACTAAGAAACTAAGAAACTAAGAAACTAAGAAACTAAGAAACTAAGAAACTAAGAAACTAAGAAACTAAGAAACTAAGAAACTAAGAAACTAAGAAACCAAGAAACTAAGAAACCAAGAAACTAAGAAACTAAGAAACTAAGAAACTAAGAAACTAACTAACTAAGAAACTAAGAAACTAAGAAACTAAGAAACTAAGAAACTAAGAAACTAAGAAACTAAGAAACTAAGAAACTAAGAAACTAAGAAACTAAGAAACCAAGAATCCAAGAAACCAAGAAACTAAGAAACTAAGAAACTAAGAAACTAAGAAACTAACTAACTAAGAAACTAAGAAACTAAGAAACTAAGAAACTAAGAAACTAAGAAACTAAGAAACTAAGAAACTAAGAAACTAAGAAACTAAGAAACTAAGAAACCAAGAAACTAAGAAACCAAGAAACTAAGAAACTAAGAAACTAAGAAACTAAGAAACTAAGAAACTAAGAAACTAAGAAACTAAGAAACTAAGAAACTAAGAAACTAAGAAACTAAGAAACTAAGAAACTAAGAAACTAAGAAACTAAGAAACTAAGAAACTAAGAAACCAAGAAACCAAGAAACTAAGAAACTAAGAAACTAAGAAACTAAGAAACTAAGAAACTAAGAAGCCAAGAAACTAAGAAACTAAGAAACTAAGAAACTAAGAAACTAAGAAACTAAGAAACCAAGAAGCTAAGAAACTAAGAAACTAAGAAACTAAGAAACTAAGAAACTAAGAAACTAAGAAACTAAGAAACTAAGAAACTAAGAAACTAAGAAACTAAGAAACCAAGAAACTAAGAAACTAAGAAACCAAGAAACTAAGAAACTAAGAAACTAAGAAACTAAGAAACCAAGAAACTAAGAAACTAAGAAACTAAGAAACTAAGAAACTAAGAAACTAAGAAACTAAGAAACTAAGAAACTAAGAAACTAAGAAACTAAGAAACTAAGAAACTAAGAAACTAAGAAACTAAGAAACTAAGAAACTAAGAAACTAAGAAACTAAGAAACTAAGAAACTAAGAAACTAAGAAACTAAGAAACTAAGAAACTAAGAAACTAAGAAACTAAGAAACCAAGAAACTAAGAAACTAAGAAACTAAGAAACTAAGAAACTAAGAAACTAAGAAACTAAGAAACTAAGAAACTAAGAAACCAAGAAACCAAGAAACTAAGAAACTAAGAAACTAAGAAACTAAGAAACTAAGAAACCAAGAAACTAAGAAACTAAGAAACTAAGAAACTAAGAAACTAAGAAACTAAGAAACTAAGAAACTAAGAAACCAAGAAACTAAGAAACTAAGAAACTAAGAAACTAAGAAACTAAGAAACTAAGAAACTAAGAAACTAAGAAACTAAGAAACTAAGAAACCAAGAAACCAAGAAACTAAGAAACTAAGAAACTAAGGAACTAAGAAACTAAGAAACTAAGAAACTATGAAACTAAGAAACTAAGAAACCAAGAAAATAAGAAACTAAGAAACTTTGAAACTAAGAAACTCAGAAACTAAGAAACTAAGAAACTAAGAAACTAAGAAACTAAGAAACTAAGAAACTAAGAAACCAAGAAACTAAGAAACTAAGAAACTAAGAAACTAAGAAACTAAGAAACTAAGAAACTAAGAAACTAAGAAACTAAGAAACTAAGAAACTAAGAAACTAAGAAACTAAGAAACCAAGAAACTAAGAAACTAAGAAACTAAGAAACTAAGAAACTAAGAAACTAAGAAACTAAGAAACTAAGAAACTAAGAAACTAAGAAACTAAGAAACTAAGAAACTAAGAAACTAAGAAACTAAGAAACCAAGAAACTAAGAAACTAAGAAACTAAGAAACTAAGAAACTAAGAAACTAAGAAACTAAGAAACTAAGAAACTAAGAAACCAAGAATCCAAGAAACCAAGAAACTAAGAAACTAAAAAACTAAGAAACTAAGAAACTAAGAAACTAAGAATCTAAGAAACTAAGAAACTAAGAAACTAGGAAACTAAGAAACCAAGAATCCAGGAAACTGAGAAACTAAGAAACTAAGAAACTAAGAAACTAAGAAACTAAGAAACTAAGAAACTAAGAAACTAAGAAACAAAGAAACTAAGAAACCAAGAAACTAAGAAACTAAGAAAATAAGAAACTAAGAATCTAAGAAACTACGAAACTAAGAATCTAAGAAACCAAGATACCAAGAAACCAAGAAACCAAGAAACCAAGAAACTAAGAAACTAAGAATCTAAGAAACTAAGAAACCAAGAAAAAAAGAAACTAGGAAACTCAGAAACTAAGAAACTAATAAACTAAGAATCTAAGAAACTAAGAAACTAAGAAACTAAGAAACTAAGAAACCAAGAAACTAAGAAACTAAGAAACTAAGAAACTAAGAAACTAAGAAACTAAGAAACTAAGAAACTAAGAAACCAAGAAACTAAGAAACCAAGAAACTAAGAAACTAAGAAACTAAGAAACTAAGAAACTAAGAAACTAAGAAACTAAGAAACTAAGAAACTAAGAAACTAAGAAACTAAGAAACTAAGAAACTAAGAAACTAAGAAACTAAGAAACTAAGAAACTAAGAAACTAAGAAACTAAGAAACTAAGAAACTAAGAAACCAAGAAACTAAGAAACTAAGAAACTAAGAAACTAAGAAACTAAGAAACTAAGAAACTAAGAAACTAAGAAACTAAGAAACTAAGAAACCAAGAAACCAAGAAACTAAGAAACTAAGAAACTAAGAAACTAAGAAACTAAGAAACTAAGAAACTAAGAAACTAAGAAACTAAGAAACTAAGAAACTAAGAAACTAAGAAACCAAGAAACTAAGAAACCAAGAAACTAAGAAACTAAGAAACTAAGAAACTAAGAAACTAAGAAACTAAGAACCAAAGAAACTAAGAATCTAAGTAACTAAGAAACTAAGAAACTAAGAAACTAAGAAACTAAGAAACTAAGAAACTAAGAAACTAAGAAACTAAGAAACTATGAAACTAAGAAACTAAGAAACTAAGAAATTAAGAAACGAAGAAACTAAGAAACTATGAAACTAAGAAACCAGGAAACTAAGAAACTAAGAAGCTTAGAAACTAAGAAACTAAGAAACTAAGAAACCAAGAAACTAAGAAAGTAAGAAACTAAGAAACTAAGAAACTAAGAAACTAAGAAACTAAGAAACTAAGAAACTAAGAAACTAAGAAACTAAGAAACTAAGAAACTAAGAAACTAAGAAACTAAGAAACTAAGAAACTAGAAACTAAGAAACTAAGAAACTAAGAAACTAAGAAACTAAGAAACTAAGAAACTAAGAAACTAAGAAACTAAGAAACTAAGAAACTAAGAAACTAAGAAACTAAGAAACCAAGAAACTAAGAAACTAAGAAACCAAGAAACTAAGAAACTAAGAAACTAAGAAACTAAGAAACTAAGAAACTAAGAAACTAAGAATCTAAGAATCTAAGAAGCTAAGAAATTAAGAAACTAAGAAACTAGGAAACTAAGAAACTAAGAAACATAGAAACCAAGAAACCAAGAAACTAAGAAACTAAGAAACTAAGAAACTAAGAAACTAAGAAACTAAGAAACTAAGAAACTAAGAAACTAAGAAACTAAGAAACCAAGAAACCAAGAAACTAAGAAACTAAGAAACTAAGAAACTAAGAAACTATGAAACTAAGAAACTAAGAAACTAAGAAACTAAGAAACTAAGAAACTAAGAAACTAAGAAACTATGAAACTAAGAAACTAAGAAACAAAGAAACTAACTAACTAAGAAACTAGGAAACTAAGAAACCAAGAAACCAAGAAACTAAGAAACTAAGAAACTAAGAAACTAAGAAACTCAGAAACCAAGAAGCCAAGAAACTAAGAAACTAAGATACTAAGAAACTAAGAAACTATGAAACTAAGAAACTAAGAAACTAAGAAACTAAGAAACTAAGAAACCAAGAAACCAAGAAACTAAGAAACTAAGAAACTAAGAAACTAAGAAACTAAGAAACTAAGAAACTAAGAAACTAAGAAACTAAGAAACTAAGAAACTAAGAAACTAAGAAACTAAGAAACTAAGAAACTAAGAAACTAAGAAACTAAGAAACTAAGAAACTAGGAAACTAAGAAACTAAGAAACTAAGAAACTAAGATACTAAGAATCTAAGATACTAAGAAACTATGAAACTGAAACTAAGAAACTAAGAAACTAAGAAACTAAGAAACTAAGAAACAAAGAAACTAAGAAACTAAGAAACTAAGAAACTAAGAAACTAAGAAACTAAGAAACTAAGAAACTAAGAAACTAAGAAACTAAGAAACTAAGAAACTAAGAAACTAAGAAACTAAGAAACTAAGAAACTAAGAAACTAAGAAACTAAGAAACCAAGAAACTAAGAAACTAAGAAACTAAGAAACTAAGAAACTAAGAAACTAAGAAACTAAGAAACTAAGAAACTAAGAAACTAAGAAACTAAGAAACTAAGAAACTAAGAAACTAAGAAACTAAGAAACTAAGAAACTAAGAAACTAAGAAACTAAGAAACTAAGAAACTAAGAAACTAAGAAACTAAGAAACTAAGAAACTAAGAAACTAAGAAACTAAGAAACTAAGAAACTAAGAAACTAAGAAACTAAGAAACTAAAAACTAAGAAACTAAGAAACTAAGAAACTAAGAAACTAAGAAACTAAGAAACCAAGAAACTAAGAAACCAAGAAACTAAGAAACTAAGAAACTAAGAAACTAAGAAACTAAGAAACTAAGAAACTAAGAAACTAAGAAACTAAGAAACTAAGAAACTAAGAAACTAAGAAACTAAGAAACTAAGAAACTAAGAAACTAAGAAACTAAGAAACTAAGAAACTAAGAAACTAAGAAACTAAGAAACTAAGAAACCAAGAAACTAAGAAACTAAGAAACTAAGAAACTAAGAAACTAAGAAACTAAGAAACTAAGAAACTAAGAAACCAAGAAACCAAGAAACCAAGAAACTAAGAAACTAAGAAACTAAGAAACTAAGAAACTAAGAAACTAAGAAACTAAGAAACTAAGAAACTAAGAAACTAAGAAACTAAGAAACTAAGAAACCAAGAAACCAAGAAACTAAGAAACTAAGAAACTAAGAAACTAAGAAACTAAGAAACTAAGAAACTAAGAAACTAAGAAACTAAGAAACTAAGAAACTAAGAAACTAAGAAACTAAGAAACTAAGAAACTAAGAAACTAAGAAACTAAGAAACTAAGAAACTAAGAAACTAAGAAACTAAGAAACTAAGAAACTAAGAAACTAAGAAACTAAGAAACTAAGAAACTAAGAAACTAAGAAACTAAGAAACTAAGAAACTAAGAAACTAAGAAACTAAGAAACTAAGAAACTAAGAAACTAAGAAACTAAGAAACTAAGAAACTAAGAAACTAAGAAACTAAGAAACTAAGAAACTAAGAAACTAAGAAACTAAGAAACTAAGAAACTAAGAAACCAAGAAACCAAGAAACCAAGAAACCAAGAAACTAAGAAACTAAGAAACTAAGAAACTAAGAAACTAAGAAACTAAGAAACTAAGAAACTAAGAAACCAAGAAACCAAGAAACCAAGAAACTAAGAAACTAAGAAACTAAGAAACTAAGAAACTAAGAAACTAAGAAACTAAGAAACTAAGAAACTAAGAAACTAAGAAACTAAGAAACCAAGAAACCCAGAAACCAAGAAACCAAGAAACTAAGAAACTAAGAAACTAAGAAACTAAGAAACTAAGAAACTAAGAAACTAAGAAACTAAGAAACTAAGAAACTAAGAAACTAAGAAACTAAGAAACTAAGAAACTAAGAAACTAAGAAACTAAGAAACTAAGAAACCAAGAAACCAAGAAACTAAGAAACTAAGAAACTAAGAAACTAAGAAACTAAGAAACTAAGAAACTAAGAAACCAAGAAACTAAGAAACTAAGAAACTAAGAAACTAAGAAACTAAGAAACTAAGAAACTAAGAAACTAAGAAACTAAGAAACTAAGAAACTAAGAAACTAAGAAACTAAGAAACTAAGAAACTAAGAAACTAAGAAACTAAGAAACTAAGAAACTAAGAAACTAAGAAACTAAGAAACTAAGAAACTAAGAAACTAAGAAACAAAGAAACTAAGAAACCAAGAAACTAAGAAACTAAGAAGCTATGAAACTAAGAAACTAAGAAACTAAGAAACTAAGAAACCAAGAAACTAAAATACAAGGAAACTAAGAAACTAAGAAACTAAGAAACTAAGAAACTAAGAAACTAAGAAACTAAGAAACTAAGAAACTAAGAAACTAAGAAACTAAGAAACTAAGAAACTAAGAAACTAAGAAACTAAGAAACCAAGAAACTAAGAAACTAAGAAACTAAGAAACTAAGAAACTAAGAAACTAAGAAACTAAGAAACTAAGAAACTAAGAAACTAAGAAACTAAGAAACTAAGAAACTAAGAAACTAAGAAACTAAGAAACTAAGAAACTAAGAAACTAAGAAACTAAGAAACTAAGAAACTAAGAAACTAAGAAACTAAGAAACTAAGAAACTAAGAAACTAAGAAACTAAGAAACTAAGAACCAATGAAACTAAGAAACTAAGAAACTAAGAAACTAAGAAACTAAGAAACTAAGAAACTAAGAAACTAAGAAACTAAGAAACTAAGAAACTAAGAAACTAAGAAACTAAGAAACTAAGAAACTAAGAAACTAAGAAACCAAGAAACTAAGAAACCAAGAAACCAAGAAACTAAGAAACTAAGAAACTAAGAAACTAAGAAACTAAGAAACTAAGAAACTAAGAAACTAAGAAACCAAGAAACCAAGAAACCAAGAAACTAAGAAACTAAGAAACTAAGAAACTAAGAAACTAAGAAACTAAGAAACTAAGAAACTAAGAAACTAAGAAACTAAGAAACTAAGAAACTAAGAAACTAAGAAACTAAGAAACTAAGAAACTAAGAAACTAAGAAACTAAGAAACTAAGAAACTAAGAAACCAAGAAACTAAGAAACTAAGAAACTAAGAAACTAAGAAACCAAGAAACTAAGAAACTAAGAAACTAAGAAACTAAGAAACTAAGAAACTAAGAAACTAAGAAACTAAGAAACTAAGAAACTAAGAAACTAAGAAACTAAGAAACTAAGAAACCAAGAAACCAAGAAACTAAGAAACTAAGAAACTAAGAAACTAAGAAACTAAGAAACTAAGAAACTAAGAAACTAAGAAACTAAGAAACTAAGAAACTAAGAAACTAAGAAACTAAGAAACTAAGAAACTAAGAAACTAAGAAACTAAGAAACTAAGAAACTAAGAAACTAAGAAACTAAGAAACTAAGAAACTAAGAAACTAAGAAACTAAGAAACTAAGAAACTAAGAAACTAAGAAACTAAGAAACTAAGAAACTAAGAAACTAAGAAACTAAGAAACTAAGAAACTAAGAAACTAAGAAACTAAGAAACAAAGAAACTAAGAAACTAAGAAACTAAGAAACTAAGAAACTAAGAAACCAAGAAACCAAGAAACCAAGAAACTAAGAAACTAAGAAACTAAGAAACTAAGAAACTAAGAAACTAAGAAACTAAGAAACTAAGAAACTAAGAAACTAAGAAACTAAGAAACTAAGAAACTAAGAAACTAAGAAACTAAGAAACTAAGAAACTAAGAAACCAAGAAACTAAGAAACCAAGAAACTAAGAAACTAAGAAACTAAGAAACTAAGAAACTAAGAAACTAAGAAACTAAGAAACTAAGAAACCAAGAAACTAAGAAACTAAGAAACTAAGAAACTAAGAAACTAAGAAACTAAGAAACCAAGAAACTAAGAAACTAAGAAACTAAGAAACTAAGAAACTAAGAAACTAAGAAACCAAGAAACCAAGAAACTAAGAAACTAAGAAACTAAGAAACTAAGAAACTAAGAAACTAAGAAACCAAGAAACCAAGAAACCAAGAAACTAAGAAACTAAGAAACTAAGAAACTAAGAAACTAAGAAACTAAGAAACTAAGAAACCAAGAAACTAAGAAACTAAGAAACTAAGAAACTAAGAAACTAAGAAACCAAGAAACTAAGAAACTAAGAAACTAAGAAACTAAGAAACTAAGAAACCAAGAAACCAAGAAACTAAGAAACTAAGAAACTAAGAAACTAAGAAACTAAGAAACTAAGAAACTAAGAAATTAAGAAACTAAGAAACTAGGAAACTAAGAAACTAAGAAACATAGAAACCAAGAAACCAAGAAACTAAGAAACTAAGAAACTAAGAAACTAAGAAACTAAGAAACTAAGAAACTAAGAAACTAAGAAACTAAGAAACTAAGAAACTAAGAAACTAAGAAACTAAGAAACTAAGAAACTAAGAAACTAAGAAACTAAGAAACTAAGAAACTAAGAAACTAAGAAACTAAGAAACTAAGAAACTAAGAAACTAAGAAACTAAGAAACTAAGAAACTAAGAAACTAAGAAACTAAGAAACTAAGAAACTAAGAAACTAAGAAACTAAGAAACTAAGAAACTAAGAAACTAAGAAACTAAGAAACTAAGAAACTAAGAAACTAAGAAACTAAGAAACTAAGAAACTAAGAAACTAAGAAACTAAGAAACTAAGAAACTAAGAAACCAAGAAACTAAGAAACCAAGAAACCAAGAAACTAAGAAACTAAGAAACTAAGAAACTAAGAAACTAAGAAACTAAGAAACTAAGAAACTAAGAAACCAAGAAACCAAGAAACCAAGAAACTAAGAAACTAAGAAACTAAGAAACTAAGAAACTAAGAAACTAAGAAACTAAGAAACTAAGAAACTAAGAAACTAAGAAACTAAGAAACTAAGAAACTAAGAAACTAAGAAACTAAGAAACTAAGAAACTAAGAAACTAAGAAACTAAGAAACTAAGAAACTAAGAAACTAAGAAACTAAGAAACTAAGAAACTAAGAAACTAAGAAACTAAGAAACTAAGAAACTAAGAAACTAAGAAACTAAGAAACCAAGAAACTAAGAAACTAAGAAACTAAGAAACTAAGAAACAAAGAAACTAAGAAACTAAGAAACTAAGAAACCAAGAAACCAAGAAACTAAGAAACGAAGGAAGTATGAAACTATGAAACTAAGAAAATGTGAGACTAAGAAACCAAGAAACTAAGCAACTAAGAAACTAGGAAACTAAGAAACTAAGAAACTAAGAAACTAAGAAACAAACAAACTAAGAAACTAAGAAACTAAGAAACTAAGAAACTAAGAAACTAAGAAACTAAGAAACTAAGAAACTAAGAAACTAAGAAACTAAGAAACTAAGAAACTAAGAAACTAAGAAACTAAGAAACTAAGAAACTAAGAAACTAAGAAACTAAGAAACTAAGAAACTAAGAAACTAAGAAACTAAGAAACTAAGAAACTAAGAAACTAAGAAACCAAGAAACCAAGAAACTAAGAAACTAAGAAACTAAGAAACTAAGAAACTAAGAAACTAAGAAACTAAGAAACTAAGAAACCAAGAAACTAAGAAACTAAGAAACTAAGAAACTAAGAAACTAAGAAACTAAGAAACTAAGAAACTAAGAAACTAAGAAACTAAGAAACTAAGAAACTAAGAAACTAAGAAACTAAGAAACTAAGAAACTAAGAAACTAAGAAACCAAGAAACTAAGAAACTAAGAAACTAAGAAACTAAGAAACTAAGAAACTAAGAAACTAAGAAACTAAGAAACTAAGAAACTAAGAAACTAAGAAACTAAGAAACCAAGAAACTAAGAAACTAAGAAACTAAGAAACTAAGAAACTAAGAAACTAAGAAACTAAGAAACTAAGAAACAAAGAAACTAAGAAACTAAGAAACTAAGAAACTAAGAAACTAAGAAACTAAGAAACTAAGAAACTAAGAAACTAAGAAACCAAGAAACTAAGAAACTAAGAAACTAAGAAACTAAGAAACTAAGAAACTAAGAAACTAAGAAACTAAGAAACTAAGAAACTAAGAAACTAAGAAACTAAGAAACTAAGAAACTAAGAAACTAAGAAACCAAGAAACTAAGAAACTAAGAAACTAAGAAACTAAGAAACTAAGAAACCAAGAAACTAAGAAACTAAGAAACTAAGAAACTAAGAAACTAAGAAACCAAGAAACCAAGAAACTAAGAAACTAAGAAACTAAGAAACTAAGAAACTAAGAAACTAAGAAACTAAGAAACTAAGAAACTAAGAAACTAAGAAACTAAGAAACTAAGAAACTAAGAAACTAAGAAACTAAGAAACTAAGAAACTAAGAAACTAAGAAACTAAGAAACTAAGAAACTAAGAAACCAAGAAACCAAGAAACTAAGAAACTAAGAAACTAAGAAACTAAGAAACTAAGAAACCAAGAATCCAAGAAACCAAGAAACTAAGAAACTAAGAAACTAAGAAACTAAGAAACTAAGAAACTAAGAAACTAAGAAACTAAGAAACTAAGAAACTAAGAAACTAAGAAACCAAGAAACCAAGAAACTAAGAAACTAAGAAACTAAGAAACTAAGAAACTAAGAAACTAAGAAACTAAGAAACTAAGAAACTAAGAAACTAAGAAACTAAGAAACTAAGAAACTAAGAAACTAAGAAACTAAGAAACTAAGAAACTAAGAAACTAAGAAACTAAGAAACTAAGAAACTAAGAAACTAAGAAACTAAGAAACTAAGAAACTAAGAAACTAAGAAACCAAGAAACTAAGAAACTAAGAAACTAAGAAACTAAGAAACTAAGAAACTAAGAAACTAAGAAACTAAGAAACTAAGGAAATAAGAAACTAAGAAACTAAGAAACTAAGAAACTAAGAAACTAAGAAACTAAGAAACTAAGAAACCAAGAAACCAAGAAACCAAGAAACTAAGAAACTAAGAAACTAAGAAACTAAGAAACTAAGAAACTAAGAAACTAAGAAACCAAGAAACTAAGAAACTAAGAAACTAAGAAACTAAGAAACTAAGAAACTAAGAAACTAAGAAACTAAGAAACTAAGAAACCAAGAAACCAAGAAACCAAGAAACTAAGAAACTAAGAAACTAAGAAACTAAGAAACTAAAAACTAAGAAACTAAGAAACTAAGAAACTAAGAAACTAAGAAACTAAGAAACTAAGAAACTAAGAAACTAAGAAACTAAGAAACTAAGAAACTAAGAAACTAAGAAACTAAGAAACTAAGAAACTAAGAAACTAAGAAACTAAGAAACTAAGAAACTAAGAAACTAAGAAACTAAGAAACTAAGAAACTAAGAAACTAAGAAACTAAGAAACTAAGAAACTAAGAAACTAAGAAACTAAGAAACTAAGAAACTAAGAAACTAAGAAACTAAGAAACCAAGAAACTAAGAAACTAAGAAACTAAGAAACTAAGAAACTAAGAAACCAAGAAACTAAGAAACTAAGAAACTAAGAAACTAAGAAACTAAGAAACCAAGAAACCAAGAAACTAAGAAACTAAGAAACTAAGAAACTAAGAAACTAAGAAACTAAGAAACTAAGAAACTAAGAAACTAAGAAACTAAGAAACTAAGAAACTAAGAAACTAAGTAACCTAGAAACTAAGAAACTAAGAAACTAAGAAACTAAGAAACTAAGAAACCAAGAAACCGAGAAACCAAGAAACCAAGAAACTAAGAAACTAAGAAACTAAGAAACTAAGAAACTAAGAAACTAAGAAACTAAGAAACTAAGAAACTAAGAAACTAAGAAACTAAGAAACTAAGAAACTAAGAAACTAAGAAACTAAGAAACTAAGAAACTAAGAAACTAAGAAACTAAGAAACCAAAGAAACTAAGAAACTAAGAAACTAAGAAACTAAGAAACTAAGAAACTAAGAAACTAAGAAACTAAGAAACTAAGAAACTAAGAATCTAAGAAACTAAGAAACTAAGAAACTAGGAAACTAAGAAACCAAGAAACCAGGAAACTGAGAAACTAAGAAACTAAGAAACTAAGAAACTCAGAAACTAAGAAGCCAAGAAAATAAGAAATTAAGAAACTAAGAAACTAAGAAACTAAGAAACTAAGAAACTAAGAAACTAAGAAACTAAGAAACTAAGAAACAAAGAAACCAAGAAACCAAGAAACTAAGAAACTAAGAAACTAAGAAACTAAGAAACTAAGAAACTAAGAAACCAAGAAACCAAGAAACCAAGAAACTAAGAAACTAAGAAACTAAGAAACTAAGAAACTAAGAAACTAAGAAACTAAGAAACTAAGAAACTAAGAAACTAAGAAACTAAGAAACCAAGAAACTAAGAAACTAAGAAACTAAGAAACTAAGAAACTAAGAAACTAAGAAACTAAGAAACTAAGAAACCAAGAAACTAAGAAACCAAGAAACCAAGAAACTAAGAAACTAAGAAACTAAGAAACTAAGAAACTAAGAAACTAAGAAACCAAGAAACCAAGAAACTAAGAAACTAAGAAACTAAGAAACTAAGAAACTAAGAAACCAAGAAACTAAGAAACTAAGAAACTAAGAAACTAAGAAACTAAGAAACCAAGAAACCAAGAAACTAAGAAACTAAGAAACTAAGAAACTAAGAAACTAAGAAACTAAGAAACTAAGAAACTAAGAAACTAAGAAACTAAGAAACTAAGAAACTAAGAAACCAAGAAACCAAGAAACTAAGAAACTAAGAAACTAAGAAACTAAGAAACTAAGAAACCAAGAAACTAAGAAACTAAGAAACTAAGAAACTAAGAAACTAAGAAACCAAGAAACCAAGAAACCAAGAAACTAAGAAACTAAGAAACTAAGAAACTAAGAAACTAAGAAACTAAGAAACTAAGAAACTAAGAAACTAAGAAACTAAGAAACCAAGAAACCAAGAAACTAAGAAACTAAGAAACTAAGAAACTAAGAAACTAAGAAACTAAGAAACTAAGAAACTAAGAAACTAAGAAACTAAGAAACTAAGAAACTAAGAAACTAAGAAGCTAAGAAACCAGAAACCAAGAAACCAAGAAACTAAGAAACTAAGAAACTAAGAAACTAAGAAACTAAGAAACTAAGAAACTAAGAAACTAAGAAACTAAGAAACTAAGAAACTAAGAAACTAAGAAACTAAGAAACTAAGAAACTAAGAAACTAAGAAACTAAGAAACTAAGAAACTAAGAAACTAAGAAACTAAGAAACTAAGAAACTAAGAAACTAAGAAACTAAGAAACTAAGAAACTAAGAAACTAAGAAACTAAGAAACTAAGAAACTAAGAAACTAAGAAACTAAGAAACTAAGAAACTAAGAAACTAAGAAACTAAGAAACTAAGAAACTAAGAAACTAAGAAACTAAGAAACTAAGAAACTAAGAAACTAAGAAACTAAGAAACTAAGAAACTAAGAAACTAAGAAACTAAGAAACTAAGAAACCAAGAAACCAAGAAACTAAGAAACTAAGAAACTAAGAAACTAAGAAACTAAGAAACTAAGAAACTAAGAAACTAAGAAACTAAGAAACCAAGAAACTAAGAAACTAAGAAACTAAGAAACTAAGAAACTAAGAAACTAAGAAACTAAGAAACTAAGAAACTAAGAAACCAAGAAACCAAGAAACCAAGAAACTAAGAAACTAAGAAACTAAGAAACTAAGAAACTAAGAAACTAAGAAACTAAGAAACTAAGAAACTAAGAAACTAAGAAACTAAGAAACTAGGAAGCTAAGAAACTAAGAAACTAAGAAACTAAGAAACTAAGAAACTAAGAAACTAAGAAACTAAGAAACTAAGAAACTAAGAAACTAAGAAACTAAGAAACTAAGAAACTAAGAAACTAAGAAACTAAGAAACTAAGAAACTAAGAAACTAAGAAACTAAGAAACTAAGAAACTAAGAAACTAAGAAACCAAGAAACTAAGAAACCAAGAAACCAAGAAACTAAGAAACTAAGAAACTAAGAAACTAAGAAACTAAGAAACTAAGAAACTAAGAAACTAAGAAGGTAAGAAACCAAGAAACCAAGAAACTAAGAAACTAAGAAACTAAGAAACTAAGAAACTAAGAAACTAAGAAACTAAGAAACTAAGAAACCAAGAAACTATGAAACTATGAAACTAAGAAACTAAGAAACTAAGAAACTAAGAAACTAAGAAACTAAGAAACTAAGAAACTAAGAAACCAAGAAACTAAGAAACCAAGAAACCAAGAAACTAAGAAACTAAGAAACTAAGAAACTAAGAAACTAAGAAACTAAGAAACTAAGAAACTAAGAAACTAAGAAACTAAGAAACTAAGAAACCAAGAAACCAAGAAACTAAGAAACTAAGAAACTAAGAAACTAAGAAACTAGTAAGATAAGAAACTAAGAAACTAAGAAACTAAGAAACTAGGAAACCAAGAAACTAAGAAACTAAGAAACTAAGAAAATAAGAAACTAAGAAACTAAGAAACTAAGAAACTAAGAAACTAAGAAACTAAGAAACTAAGAAACTAAGAAACTAAGAAACAAAGAAGCTAAGAAACCAGAAACCAAGAAACCAAGAAACTAAGAAACTAAGAAACTAAGAAACTAAGAAACTAAGAAACTAAGAAACTAAGAAACTAAGAAACTAAGAAACTAAGAAACCAAGAAACCAAGAAACTAAGAAACTAAGAAACTAAGAAACTAAGAAACTAAGAAACTAAGAAACTAAGAAACTAAGAAACTAAGAAACTAAGAAACTAAGAAACTAAAAACAAAGAAACTAAGAAACTAAGAAACTAAGAAACTAAGAAACTAAGAAACTAAGAAACCAAGAAACCAAGAAACTAAGAAACTAAGAAACTAAGAAACTAAGAAACTAAGAAACTAAGAAACTAAGAAACCAAGAAACCAAGAAACTAAGAAACTAAGAAACTAAGAAACTAAGAAACTAAGAAACTAAGAAACTAAGAAACTAAGAAACTAAGAAACTAAGAAACCAAGAAACCAAGAAACTAAGAAACTAAGAAACTAAGAAACTAAGAAACTAAGAAACTAAGAAACTAAGAAACTAAGAAACTAAGAAACTAAGAAACTAAGAAACTAAGAAGCAACTAAACCAAGAAACCAAGAAACTAAGAAACTAAGAACCTAAGGAACTAAGAAACTAGGAAACTAAACAAATAAACTAAGAAACTAAGAAACTAAGAAACTAAGAAACTAAGAAACTAAGAAACTAAGAAACTAAGAAACTAAGAAACTAAGAAACTAAGAAACCAAGAAACCAAGAAACTAAGAAACTAAGAAACTAAGAAACTAAGAAACTAAGAAACTAAGAAACTAAGAAACTAAGAAACTAAGAAACTAAGAAACTAAGAAACTAAGAAACCAAGAAACCAAGAAACCAAGAAACCAAGAAACTAAGAAACTAAGAAACTAAGAAACTAAGAAACTAAGAAACTAAGAAACTAAGAAACTAAGAAACTAAGAAACTAAGAAACTAAGAAACTAAGAAACTAAGAAACTAAGAAACTAAGAAACTAAGAAACTAAGAAACTAAGAAACTAAGAAACTAAGAAACTAAGAAACTAAGAAACTAAGAAACTAAGAAACTAAGAAACTAAGAAACTAAGAAACTAAGAAACTAAGAAACCAAGAAACTAAGAAACTAAGAAACTAAGAAACTAAGAAACTAAGAAACTAAGAAACTAAGAAACTAAGAAACTAAGAAACTAAGAAACTAAGAAACTAAGAAACTAAGAAACTAAGAAACTAAGAAACTAAGAAACTAAGAAACTAAGAAACCAAGAAACCAAGAAACTAAGAAACTAAGAAACTAAGAAACTAAGAAACTAAGAAACTAAGAAACTAAGAAACTAAGAAACTAAGAAACCAAGAAACTAAGAAACTAAGAAACTAAGAAACTAAGAAACTAAGAAACTAAGAAACTAAGAAACTAAGAAACTAAGAAACTAAGAAACCAAGAAACCAAGAAACTAAGAAACTAAGAAACTAAGAAACTAAGAAACTAAGAAACTAAGAAACTAAGAAACTAAGAAACTAAGAAACTAAGAAACTAAGAAACTAAGAAACTAAGAAACTAAGAAACTAAGAAACTATGAAACTATGAAACTAAGAAACTAAGAATCTAAGAAACCAAGAAACCAAGAATCCAAGTAACAAAGAAACTAAGAAACTAAGAAACCAAGAATCCAAGAAACCAAGAAACTAAGAAACTAAGAAACTAAGAAACTAAGAAACTAAGAAACTAAGAAACTAAGAAACTAAGAAACTAAGAAACTAAGAAACTAAGAAACTAAGAAACTAAGAAACCAAGAAACTAAGAAACTAAGAAACCAAGAAACTAAGAAACTAAGAAACTAAGAAACTAAGAAACTAAGAAACTAAGAAACTAAGAAACTAAGAAACCAAGAAACCAAGAAACCAAGAAACTAAGAAACTAAGAAACTAAGAAACTAAGAAACTAAGAAACTAAGAAACTAAGAAACTAAGAAACTAAGAAACTAAGAAACTACGAAACTAAGAAACTAAGAAACTAAGAAACTAAGAAACTAAGAAACTAAGAAACTAAGAAACCAAGAAACTAAGAAACTAAGATACTAAGAATCTAAGATACTAAGAAACTATGAAACTGAAACTAAGAAACTAAGAAACTAAGAAACTAAGAAACTAAGAAACTAAGAAACTAAGAAACCAAGAAACCAAGAAACTAAGAAACTAAGAAACTAAGAAACTAAGAAACTAAGAAACTAAGAAACTAAGAAACTAAGAAACTAAGAAGATAAGAGACTAAGAAACCAAGAAACTAAGAAACCAAGAAACTAAGAAACTAAGAAACTAAGAAACTAAGAAACTAAGAAACTAAGAAACTAAGAAACTAAGAAACCAAGAAACTAAGAAACTAAGAAACTAAGAAACTAAGAAACTAAGAAACTAAGAAACTAAGAAACTAAGAAACTAAGAAACTAAGAAACCAAGAAACCAAGAAACCAAGAAACTAAGAAACTAAGAAACTAAGAAACCAAGAAACTAAGAAACTAAGAAACTAAGAAACTAAGAAACTAAGAAACTAAGAAACTAAGAAACCAAGAAACTAAGAAACTAAGAAACTAAGAAACTAAGAAACTAAGAAACTAAGAAACTAAGAAACTAAGAAACTAAGAAACTAAGAAACTAAGAAACTAAGAAACCAAGAAACCAAGAAACCAAGAAACTAAGAAACTAAGAAACTAAGAAACTAAGAAACTAAGAAACTAAGAAACTAAGAAACTAAGAAACCAAGAAACTAAGAAACTAAGAAACTAAGAAACTAAGAAACTAAGAAACTAAGAAACTAAGAAACTAAGAAACTAAGAAACTAAGAAACTAAGAAACTAAGAAACTAAGAAACTAAGAAACTAAGAAACCAAGAAACTAAGAAACTAAGAAACCAAGAAACTAAGAAATTAAGGAACTAAGAAACTAAGAAACTAAGAAACTAAGAAACTAAGAGACTAAGAAACTAAGAAACCAAGAAACTAAGAAACCAAGAAACTAAGAAACTAAGAAACTAAGAAACTAAGAAACTAAGAAACTAAGAAACTAAGAAACTAAGAAACTAAGAAACTAAGAAACTAAGAAACTAAGAAACTAAGAAACTAAGAAACTAAGAAACTAAGAAACTAAGAAACTAAGAAACTAAGAAACTAAGAAACTAAGAAACTAAGAAACTAAGAAACCAAGAAACCAAGAAACTAAGAAACTAAGAAACTAAGAAACTAAGAAACCAAGAATCCAAGAAACCAAGAAACTAAGAAACTAAGAAACTAAGAAACTAAGAAACTAAGAAACTAAGAAACTAAGAAACTAAGAAACTAAGAAACTAAGAAACTAAGAAACCAAGAAACTAAGAAACTAAGAAACTAAGAAACTAAGAAACTAAGAAACTAAGAAACTAAGAAACTAAGAAACTAAGAAACTAAGAAACTAAGAAACTAAGAAACTAAGAAACTAAGAAACTAAGAAACTAAGAAACTAAGAATATAAGAAACTAAGAAACTAAGAAACTAAGAAACTAAGAAACTAAGAAACTAAGAAACTAAGAAACTAAGAAACTAAGAAACTAAGAAACTAAGAAACTAAGAAACTAACTAAGAAACTAAGAAACTAAGAAACTAAGAAACTAAGAAACTAAGAAACTAAGAAACTAAGAAACTAAGAAACTAAGAAACTAAGAAACGAAACTAAGAAACTAAGAAACTAAGAAACTAAGAAACTAAGAAACTAAGAAACTAAGAAACTAAGAAACTAAGAAACTAAGAAACTAAGAAACTAAGAAACTAAGAAACTAAGAAACTAAGAAACTAAGAAACTAAGAAACTAAGAAACTAAGAAACTAAGAAACTAAGAAACTAAGAAACCAAGAAACCAGGAAACTGAGAAACTAAGAAACTAAGAAACTAAGAAACTAAGAAACTAAGAAACTAAGAAACTAAGAAACTAAGAAACTAAGAAACTAAGAAACTAAGAAACTAAGAAACTAAGAAACTAAGAAACTAAGAAACTAAGAAACTAAGAAACTAAGAAACTAAGAAACTAAGAAACTAAGAAACTAAGAAACAAAGAACCAACGATACTAAGAAACTAGGAAACTAAGAAACTAAGAAACTAACAAACTAAGAAACTAAGAAACCAAGAAACCGAGAAATTTAAGAAACTAAGAAACTAAGAAACTAAGAAACAAAGAAACCAAGAAACTAAGAAACTACTAAGAAACTAAGAAACTAAGAAACTAAGAAACTAAGAAACTAAGAAACTAAGAAACTAAGAAACCAAGAAACCAAGAAACTAAGAAACTAAGAAACTAAGAAACTAAGAAACTAAGAAACTAAGAAACTAAGAAACTAAGAAACTAAGAAACTAAGAAACTAAGAAACCAAGAAACTAAGAAACTAAGAAACTAAGAAACTAAGAAACTATGAAACCAAGAAACTAAGAAACTAAGAAACTAAGAAACTAAGAAACTAGCAACTAAGAAACTAAGAAACTAAGAAACTAAGAAACTAAGAAACTAAGAAACTAAGAAACTAAGAAACTAAGAAACTAAGAAACTAAGAAACTAAGAAACTAAGAAACTAAGAAACTAAGAAACCAAGAAACCAAGAAACCAAGAAACTAAGAAACTAAGAAACTAAGAAACTAAGAAACAAAGAAACTAAGAAACTAAGAAACTAAGAAACTAAGAAACTAAGAAACTAAGAAACTAAGAAACTAAGAAACTAAGAAACTAAGAAACCAAGAAACTAAGAAACTAAGAAACTAAGAAACTAAGAAACTAAGAAACTAAGAAACTAAGAAACTAAGAAACTAAGAAACCAAGAAACTAAGAAACTAAGAAACTAAGAAACTAAGAAACTAAGAAACTAAGAAACTAAGAAACTAAGAAACTAAGAAACTAAGAAACTAAGAAACTAAGAAACTAAGAAACTAAGAAACTAAGAAACTAAGAAACTAAGAAACCAAGAAACCAAGAAACTAAGAAACTAAGAAACTAAGAAACTAAGAAACTAAGAAACTAAGAAACTAAGAAACTAAGAAACTAAGAAACTAAGAAACTAAGAAACTAAGAACCAAGAAACTAAGAAACTAAGAAACTAAGAAACTAAGAAACTAAGAAACTAAGAAACTAAGAAACTAAGAAACTAAGAAACTAAGAAACTAAGAAACTAAGAAACTAAGAAACTAAGAAACTAAGAAACTAAGAAACCAAGAAACCAAGAAACTAAGAAACTAAGAAACTAAGAAACTAAGAAACTAAGAAACCAAGAAACTAAGAAACCAAGAAACCAAGAAACTAAGAAACTAAGAAACTAAGAAACTAAGAAACTAAGAAACTAAGAAACTAAGAAACTAAGAAACTAAGAAACCAAGAAACTAAGAAACCAAGAAACTAAGAAACTAAGAAACTAAGAAACTAAGAAACTAAGAAACTAAGAAACTAAGAAACTAAGAAACTAAGAAACACTAAGAAACCAAGAAACTAAGAAACTAAGAAACTAAGAAACTAAGAAACTAAGAAACTAAGAAACTAAGAAACTAAGAAACTAAGAAACTAAGAAACTAAGAAACCAAGAAACCAAGAAACCAAGAAACTAAGAAACTAAGAATCTAAGAAACTAAGAAATTAAGAAACTAAGAAACTAAGAAACTAAGAAACTAAGAAACGAAAAATCCAAGAAACCAAGAAACTAAGAAACTAAGAAACTAAGAAACTAAGAAACTAAGAAACTAAGAAACTAAGAAACTAAGAAACTAAGAAACTAAGAAACCAAGAAACTAAGAAACTAAGAAACTAAGAAACTAAGAAACCAAGAAACCAAGAAACCAAGAAACTAAGAAACTAAGAAACTAAGAAACTAAGAAACTAAGAAACTAAGAAACTAAGAAACTAAGAAACTAAGAAACTAAGAAACCAAGAAACCAAGAAACTAAGAAACTAAGAAACTAAGAAACTAAGAAACTAAGAAACTAAGAAACTAAGAAACTAAGAAACTAAGAAACTAAGAAACTAAGAAACTAAGAAACTAAGAAACTAAGAAACTAAGAAACTAAGAAACTAAGAAACTAAGAAACTAAGAAACTAAGAAACTAAGAAACTAAGAAACTAAGAAACTAAGAAACTAAGAAACTAAGAAACTAAGAAACTAAGAAACCAAGAAACTAAGAAACTAAGAAACTAAGAAACTAAGAAACTAAGAAACTAAGAAACTAAGAAACTAAGAAACTAAGAAACTAAGAAACTAAGAAACCAAGAAACTAAGAAACTAAGAAACTAAGAAACTAAGAAACTAAGAAACTAAGAATGTAACAAACTAAGAAACTAAGAAACTAAGAAACTAAGGAACTATGATACTAAGAAACTAAGAAACCAAGAAACTAAGAAACTAAGAAACTAAGAAACCAAGAAACTAAGAAACTAAAAAACTAAGAAACTAAGAAACTAAGAAACTAAGAAACTAAGAAACTAAGAAACTAAGAAACTAAGAAACCAAGAAACTAAGAAACTAAGAAACTAAGAAACTAAGAAACTAAGAAACCAAGAAACTAAGAAACTAAGAAACTAAGAAACTAAGAAACTAAGAAACTAAGAAACTAAGAAACTAAGAAACTAAGAAACCAAGAAACTAAGAAACTAAGAAACTAAGAAACTAAGAAACTAAGAAACTAAGAAACTAAGAAACTAAGAAACTAAGAAACTAAGAAACTAAGAAACTAAGAAACTAAGAAACTAAGAAACTAAGAAACTAAGAAACTAAGAAACTAAGAAACTAAGAAACTAAGAAACTAAGAAACTAAGAAACTAAGAAACTAAGAAACCAAGAAACTAACTATCTAAGAAACTAAGAAACTAAGAAACTAAGAAACTAAGAAACTAAGAAACTAAGAAACTAAGAAACTAAGAAACTAAGAAACTAAGAAACTAAGAAACTAAGAAACTAAGAAACTAAGAAACTAAGAAACTAAGAAACTAAGAAACTAAGAAACTAAGAAACTAAGAAACCAAGAAACCAAGAAACTAAGAAACTAAGAAACAAAGAAGCTAAGAAACTAAGAAACTATGAAACTAAGAAACTAAGAAACTAAGAAACCAAGAAACTAAGAAACTAAGAAACTAAGAAACTAAGAAACTAAGAAACTAAGAAACTAAGAAACTAAGAAACTAAGAAACTAAGAAACTAAGAAACTAAGAAACTAAGAAACTAAGAAACCAAGAAACCAAGAAACTAAGAAACTAAGAAACTAAGAAACTAAGAAACTAAGAAACTAAGAAACTAAGAAACTAAGAAACTAAGAAACTAAGAAACTAAGAAACTAAGAAACTAAGAAACTAAGAAACCAAGAAACTAAGAAACCAAGAAACTAAGAAACTAAGAAACTAAGAAACTAAGAAACTAAGAAACTAAGAAACTAAGAAACCAAGAAACTAAGAAAC
This sequence comes from Colletes collaris, assembly GCA_030068185.1. NCBI lineage: Eukaryota > Metazoa > Arthropoda > Insecta > Hymenoptera > Colletidae > Colletes > Colletes collaris. Next base: position 15,034 of record JASGYR010000106.1, on the reverse strand, counting down.
TAAGAAACTAAGAAACTAAGAAACTAAGAAACTAAGAAACTAAGAAACTAAGAAACTAAGAAACTAAGAAACTAAGAAACTAAGAAACTAAGAAACTAAGAAACTAAGAAACTAAGAAACTAAGAAACTAAGAAACTAAGAAACTAAGAAACTAAGAAACTAAGAAACTAAGAAACTAAGAAACTAAGAAACTAAGAAACTAAGAAACTAAGAAACCAAGAAACTAAGAAACTAAGAAACTAAGAAACTAAGAAACTAAGAAACTAAGAAACTAAGAAACCAAGAAACTAAGAAACTAAGAAACTAAGAAACTAAGAAACTAAGAAACTAAGAAACTAAGAAACTAAGAAACTAAGAAACCAAGAAACTAAGAAACTAAGAAACTAAGAAACCAAGAAACTAAGAAACTAAGAAACCAAGAAACTAAGAAACTAAGAAACCAAGAAACTAAGAAACTAAGAAACTAAGAAACTAAGAAACTAAGAAACTAAGAAACTAAGAAACTAAGAAACCAAGAAACTAAGAAACTAAGAAACTAAGAAACCAAGAAACTAAGAAACTAAGAAACTAAGAAACTAAGAAACTAAGAAACTAAGAAACTAAGAAACTAAGAAACTAAGAAACTAAGAAACTAAGAAACTAAGAAACCAAGAAACCAAGAAACCAAGAAACTAAGAAACTAAGAAACTAAGAAACTAAGAAACTAAGAAACTAAGAAACTAAGAAACTAAGAAACTAAGAAACTAAGAAACTAAGAAACTAAGAAACTAAGAAACTAAGAAACTAAGAAACTAAGAAACTAAGAAACTAAGAAACTAAGAAACTAAGAAACTAAGAAACTAAGAAACCAAGAAACCAAGAAACCAAGAAACCAAGAAACTAAGAAACTAAGAAACTAAGAAACTAAGAAACTAAGAAACTAAGAAACTAAGAAACTAAGAAACCAAGAAACCAAGAAACTAAGAAACTAAGAAACTAAGAAACTAAGAAACTAAGAAACTAAGAAACTAAGAAACTAAGAAACTAAGAAACTAAGAAACTAGATAAGAAACTAAGAAACTAAGAAACTAAGAAACTAAGAAACCAAGAAACTAAGAAACTAAGAAACTAAGAAACTAAGAAACTAAGAAACTAAGAAACTAAGAAACTAAGAAACTAAGAAACTAAGAAACTAAGAAACTAAGAAACTAAGAAACCAAGAAACTAAGAAACCAAGAAACCAAGAAACTAAGAAACTAAGAAACTAAGAAACTAAGAAACTAAGAAACTAAGAAACTAAGAAACCAAGAAACTAAGAAACTAAGAAACTAAGAAACTAAGAAACTAAGAAACTAAGAAACTAAGAAACTAAGAAACTAAGAAACTAAGAAACTAAGAAACTAAGAAACTAAGAAACTAAGAAACTAAGAAACTAAGAAACTAAGAAACTAAGAAACTAAGAAACTAAGAAACTAAGAAACTAAGAAACTAAGAAACTAAGAAACTAAGAAACTAAGAAACTAAGAAACTAAGAAACTAAGAAACCAAGAAACCAAGAAACCAAGAAACTAAGAAACTAAGAAACTAAGAAACTAAGAAACTAAGAAACTAAGAAACTAAGAAACTAAGAAACTAAGAAACTAAGAAACTAAGAAACTAAGAAACTAAGAAACTAAGAAACTAAGAAACTAAGAAACTAAGAAACTAAGAAACTAAGAAACTAAGAAACTAAGAAACTAAGAAACTAAGAAACCAAGAAACCAAGAAACTAAGAAACTAAGAAACTAAGAAACTAAGAAACCAAGAAACCAAGAAACCAAGAAACTAAGAAACTAAGAAACTAAGAAACTAAGAAACTAAGAAACTAAGAAACTAAGAAACTAAGAAACTAAGAAACTAAGAAACTAAGAAACTAAGAAACTAAGAAACTAAGAAACTAAGAAACTAAGAAACTAAGAAACTAAGAAACTAAGAAACTAAGAAACTAAGAAACTAAGAAACTAAGAAACTAAGAAACTAAGAAACTAAGAAACTAAGAAACTAAGAAACTAAGAAACTAAGAAACTAAGAAACTAAGAAACTAAGAAACCAAGAAACTAAGAAACTAAGAAACTAAGAAACTAAGAAACTAAGAAACCAAGAAACTAAGAAACCAAGAAACTAAGAAACTAAGAAACTAAGAAACTAAGAAACTAAGAAACTAAGAAACTAAGAAACTAAGAAACTAAGAAACTAAGAAACTAAGAAACTAAGAAACTAAGAAACTAAGAAACTAAGAAACTAAGAAACTAAGAAACTAAGAAACTAAGAAACTAAGAAACCAAGAAACCAAGAAACTAAGAAACTAAGAAACTAAGAAACTAAGAAACTAAGAAACTAAGAAACTAAGAAACTAAGAAACTAAGAAACTAAGAAACTAAGAAACTAAGAAACTAAGAAACTAAGAAACTAAGAAACTAAGAAACTAAGAAACCAAGAATATAAGAAACCAAGAAACTAAGAAACTAAGAAACTAAGAAACTAAGAAACTAAGAAACTAAGAAACTAAGAAACTAAGAAACTAAGAAACTAAGAAACTAAGAAACTAAGAAACTAAGAAACTAAGAAACTAAGAAACTAAGAAACTAAGAAACCAAGAAACTAAGAAACTAAGAAACTAAGAAACTAAGAAACTAAGAAACTAAGAAACTAAGAAACCAAGAAACTAAGAAACTAAGAAACTAAGAAACTAAGAAACTAAGAAACTAAGAAACTAAGAAACTAAGAGGCTAAGAAACTAAGAAACTAAGAAACTAAGAAACTAAGAAACTAAGAAACTAAGAAACTAAGAAACTAAGAAACTAAGAAACTAAGAAACTAAGAAACTAAGAAACTAAGAAACTAAGAAACTAAGAAACTAAGAAACTAAGAAACTAAGAAACTAAGAAACTAAGAAACTAAGAAACTAAGAAACTAAGAAACTAAGAAACTAAGAAACTAAGAAACTAAGAAACTAAGAAACTAAGAAACTAAGAAACTAAGAAACTAAGAAACTAAGAAACCAAGAAACTAAGAAACTAAGAAACTAAGAAACTAAGAAACTAAGAAACTAAGAAACTAAGAAACTAAGAAACCAAGAAACTAAGAAACTAAGAAACTAAGAAACTAAGAAACTAAGAAACTAAGAAACTAAGAAACTAAGAAACTAAGAAACTAAGAAACTAAGAAACTAAGAAACTAAGAAACTAAGAAACTAAGAAACTAAGAAACCAAGAAACTAAGAAACTAAGAAACTAAGAAACTAAGAAACTAGAAACTAAGAAACTAAGAAACTAAGAAACTAAGAAACTAAGAAACCAAGAAACTAAGAAACTAAGAAACTAAGAAACTAAGAAACTAAGAAACTAAGAAACTAAGAAACTAAGAAACTAAGAAACCAAGAAACCAAGAAACCAAGAAACTAAGAAACTAAGAAACTAAGAAACTAAGAAACCAAGAAACTAAGAAACTACGAAACTAAGAAACTAAGAAACTAAGAAACTAAGAAACTAAGAAACTAAGAAACTAAGAAACCAAGAAACCAAGAAACTAAGAAACTAAGAAACTAAGAAACTAAGAAACTAAGAAACTAAGAAACTAAGAAACTAAGAAACTAAGAAACTAAGAAACCAAGAAACCAAGAAACTAAGAAACTAAGAAACTAAGAAACTAAGAAACTAAGAAACCAAGAAACTAAGAAACTAAGAAACTAAGAAACTAAGAAACTAAGAAACTAAGAAACTAAGAAACTAAGAAACTAAGAAACTAAGAAACCAAGAAACTAAGAAACTAAGAAACTAAGAAACTAAGAAACTAAGAAACTAAGAAACTAAGAAACTAAGAAACTAAGAAACTAAGAAACCAAGAAACCAAGAAACTAAGAAACTAAGAAACTAAGAAACTAAGAAACCAAGAAACTAGAAAACTAAGAAACTAAGAAACTAAGAAACTAAGAAACTAAGAAACTAAGAAACCAAGAAACTAAGAAACTAAGAAACTAAGAAACTAAGAAACTAAGAAACTAAGAAACTAAGAAACTAAGAAACTAAGAAACTAAGAAACTAAGAAACTAAGAAACCAAGAAACCAAGAAACCAAGAAACCAAGAAACTAAGAAACTAAGAAACTAAGAAACTAAGAAACTAAGAAACTAAGAAACTAAGAAACTAAGAAACTAAGAAACTAAGAAACTAAGAAACTAAGAAACTAAGAAACTAAGAAACTAAGAAACTAAGAAACTAAGAAACTAAGAAACTAACTAACTAAGAAACTAGGAAACTAAGAAACTAAGTAACTACGAAACCAAGAAACCAAGAAACTAAGAAACTAAGAAACTAAGAAATTAAGAAACTCAGAAACTAAGAAGCCAAGAAACTACGAAACTAAGATACTAAGAAACTAAGAAACCAAGAATCCAAGAAACCAAGAAACTAAGAAACTAAGAAACAAAGAAGCTAAGAAACTAAGAAACTAAGAAACTAAGAAACTAAGAAACTAAGAAACTAAGAAACTAAGAAACTAAGAAACTAAGAAACTAAGAAACTAAGAAACTAAGAAACTAAGAAACTAAGAAACTAAGAAACTAAGAAACTAAGAAACAAAGAAACCAAGAAACCAAGAAACTAAGAAACTAAGAAACTAAGAAACTAAGAAACTAAGAAACTAAGAAACTAAGAATCTAAGAAACCAAGAAACCAAGAAACCAAGAAACTAAGAAACTAAGAAACTAAGAAACTAAGAAACTAAGAAACTAAGAAACTAAGAAACTAAGAAACTAAGAAACTAAGAAACTAAGAAACTAAGAAACTAAGAAACCAAGAAACTAAGAAACTAAGAAACTAAGAAACTAAGAAACTAAGAAACTAAGAAACTAAGAAACTAAGAAACTAAGAAACTAAGAAACTAAGAAACTAAGAAACCAAGAAACTAAGAAACCAAGAAACTAAGAAACTAAGAAACTAAGAAACTAAGAAACTAAGAAACTAAGAAACTAAGAAACTAAGAAACCAAGAAACTAAGAAACTAAGAAACTAAGAAACTAAGAAACTAAGAAACTAAGAAACTAAGAAACTAAGAAACTAAGAAACTAAGAAACTAAGAAACTAAGAAACTAAGAAACTAAGAAACTAAGAAACTAAGAAACTAAGAAACTAAGAAACTAAGAAACTAAGAAACTAAGAAACTAAGAAACTAAGAAACTAAGAAACTAAGAAAAAGAAACTAAGAAACTAAGAAACTAAGAAACTAAGAAACCAAGTAACCAAGATACTAAGAAACCAAGAAACCAAGAAACTAAGAAACTAAGAAACTAAGAAACTAAGAAACTAAGAAACTAAGAAACTAAGAAACTAAGAAACTAAGAAACCAAGAAACTAAGAAACCAAGAAACTAAGAAACTAAGAAACTAAGAAACTAAGAAACTAAGAAACTAAGAAACTAAGAAACTAAGAAACTAAGAAACTAAGAAACTAAGAAACTAAGAAACTAAGAAACTAAGAAACTAAGAAACTAAGAAACTAAGAAACTAAGAAACTAAGAAACTAAGAAACTAAGAAACTAGGAAACCAAGAAACTAAGAAACTAAGAAACTAAGAAACTAAGAAACTAAGAAACCAGGAAACTAAGAAACCAAGAAACTATGAAACTATGAAACTAAGAAACTAAGAAACTAAGAATCTAAGAAACTAAGAAACTAACTAACTAAGAAACCAAGAAACTAAGAAACTAAGAAACTAAGAAACTAAGAAACTAAGAAACTAAGAAACTAAGAAACTAAGAAACTAAGAAACTAAGAAACTAAGAAACTAAGAAACTAAGAAACTAAGAAACTAAGAAACTAAGAAACTAAGAAACTAAGAAACTAAGAAACTAAGAAACTAAGAAACTAAGAAACTAAGAAACTAAGAAACTAAGAAACTAAGAAACTAAGAAACTAAGAAACTAAGAAACTAAGAAACTAAGAAACTAAGAAACTAAGAAACTAAGAACTAAGAAACTAAGAAACCAAGAAACTAAGAAACTAAGAAACTAAGAAACTAAGAAACTAAGAAACTAAGAAACTAAGAAACTAAGAAACTAAGAAACTAAGAAACTAAGAAACTAAGAAACCAAGAAACTAAGAAACTAAGAAACTAAGAAACTAAGAAACCAAGAAACTAAGAAACTAAGAAACTAAGAAACTAAGAAACTAAGAAACTAAGAAACTAAGAAACTAAGAAACTAAGAAACTAAGAAACCAAGAAACTAAGAAACTAAGAAACTAAGAATCTGAGAAGCTAAGAAACTAAGAAACTAAGAAACTAAGAAGCTACGAAACGAAGAAACTAAGAAACAGAGAAACTAAGAAACTAAGAAACCAAGAAACTAAGAAACTAAGAAACTAAGAAACTAAGAAACTAAGAAACTAAGAAACTAAGAAACTAAGAAACTAAGAAACTAAGAAACCAAGAAACTAAGAAACTAAGAAACTAAGAAACTAAGAAACTAAGAAACTAAGAAACTAAGAAACTAAGAAACTAAGAAACTAAGAAACTAAGAAACTAAGAAACTAAGAAACTAAGAAACCAAGAAACTAAGAAACTAAGAAACTAAGAAACTAAGAAACTAGAAACTAAGAAACTAAGAAACTAAGAAACTAAGAAACTAAGAAACCAAGAAACTAAGAAACTAAGAAACTAAGAAACTAAGAAACTAAGAAACTAAGAAACTAAGAAACTAAGAAACTAAGAAACTAAGAAACTAAGAAACCAAGAAACTAAGAAACTAAGAAACTAAGAAACTAAGAAACCAAGAAACTAAGAAACTACTAAGAAACTAAGAAACTAAGAAACTAAGAAACTAAGAAACTAAGAAACCAAGAAACCAAGAAACTAAGAAACCAAGAAACTAAGAAACTAAGAAACTAAGAAACTAAGAAACTAAGAAACTAAGAAACTAAGAAACTAAGAAACTAAGAAACTAAGAAACCAAGAAACCAAGAAACTAAGAAACTAAGAAACTAAGAAACTAAGAAACTAAGAAACTAAGAAACTAAGAAACTAAGAAACTAAGAAACTAAGAAACTAAGAAACTAAGAAACTAAGAAACTAAGAAACTAAGAAACCAAGAAACCAAGAAACTAAGAAACTAAGAAACTAAGAAACTAAGAAACTAAGAAACTAAGAAACTAAGAAACTAAGAAACTAAGAAACTAAGAAACTAAGAAACTAAGAAACCAAGAAACTAAGAAACTAAGAAACTAAGAAACTATGAAACTAAGAAACCAATAATCCAAGAAACCAAGAAATTAAGAAACTAAGAAACTAAGAAACTAAGAAACTAAGAAACTAAGAAACTAAGAATCTAAGAAACTAAGAAACTAAGAAACTAGGAAACTAAGAAACCAAGAAACCAGGAAACTGAGAAACTAAGAAACTAAGAAACTAAGAAACTAAGAAACTAAGAAACTAAGAAACTAAGAAACTAAGAAACTAAGAAACTAAGAAACTAAGAAACTAAGAAACTAAGAAACTAAGAAACCAAGAAACCAAGAAACTAAGAAACTAAGAAACTAAGAAACTAAGAAACTAAGAAACTAAGAAACTAAGAAACTAAGAAACTAAGAAACTAAGAAACCAAGAAACCAAGAAACTAAGAAACTAAGAAACTAAGAAACTAAGAAACTAAGAAACTAAGAAACTAAGAAACTAAGAAACTAAGAAACTAAGAAACCAAGAAACTAAGAAACTAAGAAACTAAGAAACTAAGAAACTAAGAAACTAAGAAACTAAGAAACAAAGAAGCTGAGAAACCAGAAACCAAGAAACCAAGAAACTAAGAAACTAAGAAACTAAGAAACTAAGGAACCAAGAATCCAAGAAACCAAGAAACTAAGAAACTAAGAAACTAAGAAACTAAGAAACTAAGAAAGAAAGAAACCAAGAACCCAAGAAACTAAGAAACTAAGAAACTAAGAAACTAAGAAACTAAGAAACTAAGAAACTAAGAAACTAAGAAACTAAGAAACTAAGAAACTAAGAAACTAAGAAACTAAGAAACTAAGAAACTAAGAAACTAAGAAACTAACTAACTAAGAAACTAAGAAACTAAGAAACTAAGAAACTAAGAAACTAAGAAACTAAGAAACTAAGAAACTAAGAAACTAAGAAACTAAGAAACTAAGAAACTAAGAAACTAAGAAACTAAGAAACTAAGAAACTAAGAAACTAAGAAACTAAGAAACTAAGAAACTAAGAAACTAAGAAACTAAGAAACTAAGAAACTAAGAAACTAAGAAACTAAGAAACTAAGAAACTAAGAAACTAAGAAACTAAGAAACTAAGAAACCAAGAAACTAAGAAACCAAGAAACCAAGAAACTAAGAAACTAAGAAACTAAGAAACTAAGAAACTAAGAAACTAAGAAACTAAGAAACTAAGAAACTAAGAAACCAAGAAACCAAGAAACCAAGAAACTAAGAAACTAAGAAACTAAGAAACTAAGAAACTAAGAAACTAAGAAACCAAGAAACTAAGAAGCTAAGAAACTAAGAAACTAAGAAACTAGAAACTAAGAAACTAAGAAACTAAGAAACTAAGAAACTAAGAAACTAAGAATCTCAGAAACTAAGAAACTAAGAAACTAGGAAACTAAGAAACTAAGAAACTAAGAAACTAAGAAACTCTGAAACTAAGAAGCCAAGAAAATAAGAAATTAAGAAACTAAGAAACTAAGAAAGTAAGAAACTAAGAAACAAGGAAATCAAGAAACCAAGAAACTAAGAAACTAAGAAACTATGAAACCAAGAAACCGAGAAACCAAGAAACCAAGAAACTTAGAAACTAAGAAACTAAGAAACTAAGAAATTAAGAAACTAAGAAACTAAGAAACTAAGAAACTAAGAAACTAAGAAACTAAGAAACTAAGAAACTAAGAAACTAAGAAACTAAGAAACTAAGAAACTAAGAAACTAAGAAACTAAGAAACTAAGAAACTAAGAAACTAAGAAACTAAGAAACTAAGAAACTAAGAAACTAAGAAACTAAGAAACCAAGAAACTAAGAAACTAAGAAACTAAGAAACTAAGAAACTAAGAAACTAAGAAACCAAGAAACTAAGACCCTATGAACTAAGAAACTAAGAAACTAAGAAACCAAGAAACTAAGAAACCAAGAAACTAAGAAACTAAGAAACTAAGAAACTAAGAAACTAAGAGAAACTAAGAAACTAAGAAACTAAGAAACTAAGAAACTAAGAAACTAAGAAACTAAGAAACTAAGAAACTAAGAAACTAAGAAACTAAGAAACTAAGAAACTAAGAAACTAAGAAACCAAGAAACTAAGAAACCAAGAAACCAAGAAACTAAGAAACTAAGAAACTAAGAAACTAAGAAACTAAGAAACTAAGAAACTAAGAAACTAAGAAACTAAGAAACCAAGAAACCAAGAAACTAAGAAACTAAGAAACTAAGAAACCAAGAAACTAAGAAACTAAGAAACTAAGAAACTAAGAAACTAAGAAACTAAGAAACTAAGAAACTAAGAAACTAAGAAACTAAGAAACCAAGAAACTAAGAAACTAAGAAACTAAGAAACTAAGAAACTAAGAAACTAAGAAACTAAGAAACTAAGAAACTAAGAAACTAAGAAACTAAGAAACTAAGAAACTAAGAAACCAAGAAACCGAGAAACCAAGAAACCAAGAAACTAAGAAACTAAGAAACTAAGAAACTAAGAAACTAAGAAACTAAGAAACTAAGAAACTAAGAAACTAAGAAACTAAGAAACCAAGAAACCAAGAAACTAAGAAACTAAGAAACTAAGAAACTAAGAAACTAAGAAACTAAGAAACTAAGAAACTAAGAAACTAAGAAACTAAGAAACCAAGAAACCAAGAAACTAAGAAACTAAGAAACTAAGAAACTAAGAAACTAAGAAACTAAGAAACTAAGAAACTAAGAAACTAAGAAACTAAGAAACTAAGAAACTAAGAAACTAAGAAACTAAGAAACTAAGAAACTAAGAAACTAAGAAACTAAGAAACCAAGAAACCAAGAAACCAAGAAACTAAGAAACTAAGAAACCAAGAAACTAAGAGACTAAGAGAAACTAAGAAACTAAGAAACTAGAAACTAAGAAACTAAGAAACTAAGAAACTAAGAAACTAAGAAACTAAGAAACTAAGAAACTAAGAAACTAAGAAACTAAGAAACTAAGAAACTAAGAAACTAAGAAACTAAGAAACTAAGAAACTAAGAAACTAAGAAACCAAGAAACCAAGAAAATAAGAAACTAAGAAACTAAGAAACTAAGAAACTAAGAAACTAAGAAACTAAGAAACCAAGAATCCAAGAAACCAAGAAACTAAGAAACTAAGAAACTAAGAAACTAAGAAACTAAGAAACTAAGAAACTAAGAAACTAACTAAAAAGAAACTAGGAAACTAAGAAACCAATAAACCAAGAAACTAAGAAACTAAGAAACTAAGAAATTAAGAAACTAAGAAACTAAGAAACAAAGAAACCAAGAAACCAAGAAACTAAGAAACTAAGAAACTAAGAAACTAAGAAACCAACAAACGTAGAAACCAAGAAACTAAGAAACTAAGAAACTAAGAAACTAAGAAACTAAGAAACTAAGAAACTAAGAAACCTAGAATCTAAGAAACTAAGAAACTAAGAAACTAAGAAACTAAGAAACAAAGAAACTAAGAAACTAAGAAACTAAGAAACTAAGAAACTAAGAAACTAAGAAACTAAGAAACTAAGAAACTAAGAAACTAAGAAACTAAGAAACTAAGAAACTAAGAAACTAAGAAACTAAGAAACTAAGAAACTAAGAAACTAAGAAACTAAGAAACTAAGAAACTAAGAAACTAAGAAACTAAGAAACTAAGAAACTGAGAAACTAAGAAACTAAGAAACTAAGAAACTAAGAAACTAAGAAACTAAGAAACTAAGAAACTAAGAAACTAAGAAACTAAGAAACTAAGAAACCAAGAAACTAAGAAACTAAGAAACTAAGAAACTAAGAAACTAAGAAACCAAGAAACCAAGAAACTAAGAAACTAAGAAACTAAGAAACTAAGAAACTAAGAAACTAAGAAACTAAGAAACTAAGAAACTAAGAAACTAAGAAACCAAGAAACTAAGAAACTAAGAAACTAAGAAACTAAGAAACTAAGAAACTAAGAAACTAAGAAACTAAGAAACCATGAAACTAAGAAACTAAGAAACTAAGAAACTAAGAAACTAAGAAACTAAGAAACTAAGAAACTAAGAAACTAAGAAACTAAGAAACCAAGAAACTAAGAAACTAAGAAACTAAGAAACTAAGAAACTAAGAAACTAAGAAACTAAGAAACTAAGAATCTAAGAAACCAAGAAACCAAGAAACCAAGAAACTAAGAAACTAAGAAACTAAGAAACTAAGGAACCAAGAATCCAAGAATCCAAGAAACTAAGAAACTAAGAAACTAAGAAACTAAGAATCTAAGAAACTAAGAAACTAAGAAACTAAGAAACCAAGAAACTAAGAAACTAAGAAACTAAGAAACTAAGAAACTAAGAAACTAAGAAACTAAGAAACTAAGAAACTAAGAAACTAAGAAACTAAGAAACTAAGAAACTAAGAAACTAAGAAACTAAGAAACTAAGAAACTAAGAAACTAAGAAACTAAGAAACTAAGAAACTAAGAAACTAAGAAACTAAGAAACTAAGAAACTAAGAAACTAAGAAACTAAGAAACTAAGAAACTAAGAAACTAAGAAACTAAGAAACTAAGAAACTAAGAAACTAAGAAACTAAGAAACTAAGAAACTAAGAAACTAAGAAACTAAGAAACTAAGAAACTAAGAAACTAAGAAACTAAGAAACTAAGAAACTAAGAAACTAAGAAACTAAGAAACTAAGAAACTAAGAAACTAGAAACTAAGAAACTAAGAAACCAAGAAACTAAGAAACTAAGAAACCAAGAAACTAAGAAACTAAGAAACTAAGAAACTAAGAAACTAAGAAACTAAGAAACTAAGAAACTAAGAAACTAAGAAACTAAGAAACTAAGAAACTAAGAAACTAAGAAACTAAGAAACTAAGAAACTAAGAAACTAAGAAACTAAGAAACCAAGAAACTAAGAAATTAAGAAACTAAGAAACTAATAAACTACCAACTAAGAAACTAGGAAGCTAAGAATCTAAGAAACTAAGAAACTAAGAAGCTAAGAAACTAAGAAACTAAGAAACTAAGAAACTAAGAAACTAAGAAACTAAGAAACTAAGAAACTAAGAAACTAAGAAACTAAGAAACTAAGAAACTAAGAAACTAAGAAACTAAGAAACCAAGAAACCAAGAAACTAAGAAACTAAGAAACAAAGAAGCTAAGAAACCAGAAACCAAGAAACCAAGAAACTAAGAAACTAAGAAACTAAGAAAGTAAGAAACCAAGAAACTAAGAAGGTGAGTTGCTAAGTAACTATGAATCAAGGAAACTAAGAAACTAAGAAACTAAGAAACTAAGAAACTAAGAAACTAAGAAACTAAGAAACTAAGAAACCAAGAAACTAAGAAACTAAGAAACTAAGAAACTAAGAAACTAAGAAACTAAGAAACTAAGAAACTAAGAAACTAAGAAACTAAGAAACTAAGAAACTAAGAAACTAAGAAACTAAGAAACTAAGAAACTAAGAAACTAAGAAACTAAGAAACTAAGAAACTAAGAAACTAAGAAACTAAGAAACTAAGAAACTAAGAAACTAAGAAACTAAGAAGCCAAGAAACCAAGAAACTAAGTAACTAAGAAACCAAGAAACTAAGAAACTAAGAATCTAAGAAACCAAGAAACTAAGAAACTAAGAAACTAAGAAACTAAGAAACTAAGAAACTAAGAAACTAAGAAACTAAGAAACTAAGAAACTAAGAAACTAAGAAACTAAGAAACTAAGAAACTAAGAAACTAAGAAACTAAGAAACTAAGAAACTAAGAAACCAAGAAACCGAGAAACCAAGAAACCAAGAAACTAAGAAACTAAGAAACTAAGAAACTAAGAAACTAAGAAACTAAGAAACTAAGAAACTAAGAAACTAAGAAACCAAGAAACCAAGAAACTAAGAAACTAAGAAACTAAGAAACTAAGAAACTAAGAAACTAAGAAACTAAGAAACTAAGAAACTAAGAAACTAGATAAGAAACTAAGAAACTAAGAAACTAAGAAACTAAGAAACCAAGAAACTAAGAAACTAAGAAACTAAGAAACTAAGAAACTAAGAAACTAAGAAACTAAGAAACTAAGAAACTAAGAAACTAAGAAACTAAGAAACCAAGAAACCAAGAAACCAAGAAACCAAGAAACTAAGAAACTAAGAAACTAAGAAACTAAGAAACTAAGAAACTAAGAAACTAAGAAACTAAGAAACAAAGAAACATAGAAACCAAGAAACCAAGAAACTAAGAAACTAAGAAACTAAGAAACTAAGAAACTAAGAAACTAAGAAACTAAGAAACCACGAAACTAAGAAACCAAGAAACCAAGAAACTAAGAAACTAAGAAACTAAGAAACTAAGAAACTAAGAAACTAAGAAACTAAGAAACTAAGAAACTAAGAAACTAAGAAACTAAGAAACTAAGAAACTAAGAAACTAAGAAACTAAGAAACTAAGAAACTAAGAAACTAAGAAACCAAGAAACCAAGAAACTAAGAAACTAAGAAACTAAGAAACCAAGAAACTAAGAAACTAAGAAACTAAGAAACTAAGAAACTAAGAAACTAAGAAACTAAGAAACTAAGAAACTAAGAAACTAAGAAACTAAGAAACTAAGAAACTAAGAAACTAAGAAACTAAGAAACTAAGAAACTAAGAAACTAAGAAACTAAGAAACTAAGAAACTAAGAAACCAAGAAACTAAGAAACCAAGAAACCAAGAAACTAAGAAACTAAGAAACTAAGAAACTAAGAAACTAAGAAACTAAGAAACTAAGAAACTAAGAAACCAAGAAACCAAGAAACTAAGAAACTAAGAAACTAAGAAACTAAGAAACTAAGAAACTAAGAAACTAACTAACTAAGAAACTAGGAAACTAAGAAACCAATAAACCAAGAAACTAAGAAACTAAGAAACTAAGAAACTAAGAAACTAAGAAACTAAGAAACTAAGAAACCAAGAAACCAAGAAACTAAGAAACTAAGAAACTAAGAAACTAAGAAACCAAGAAACCAAGAAACCAAGAAACTAAGAAACTAAGAAACTAAGAAACTAAGAAACTAAGAAACTAAGAAACTAAGAAACTAAGAAACTAAGAAACTAAGAAACTAAGAAACTAAGAAACCAAGAAACTAAGAAACTAAGAAACTAAGAAACTAAGAAACTAAGAAACTAAGAAACTAAGAAACTAAGAAACTAAGAAACTAAGAAACTAAGAAACTAAGAAACTAAGAAACTAAGAAACTAAGAAACTAAGAAACTAAGAAACTAAGAAACTAAGAAACTAAGAAACTAAGAAACTAAGAAACTAAGAAACTAAGAAACTGAGAAACTAAGAAACTAAGAAACTAAGAAACTAAGAAACTAAGAAACTAAGAAACTAAGAAACTAAGAAACTAAGAAACTAAGAAACAAAGAAATAAAGAAACTAAGAAACTAAGAAACTAAGAAACTAAGAAACTAAGAAACCAAGAAACCAAGAAACTAAGAAACTAAGAAACTAAGAAACTAAGAAACTAAGAAACTAAGAAACTAAGAAACTAAGAAACTAAGAAACCAAGAAACTAAGAAACTAAGAAACTAAGAAACTAAGAAACTAAGAAACCAAGAAACTAAGAAACTAAGAAACTAAGAAACTAAGAAACTAAGAAACTAAGAAACTAAGAAACTAAGAAACTAAGAAACTAAGAAACCAAGAAACTAAGAAACTAAGAAACTAAGAAACTAAGAAACTAAGAAACTAAGAAACTAAGAAACTAAGAAACTAAGAAACCAAGAAACCAAGAAACTAAGAAACTAAGAAACTAAGAAACTAAGAAACTAAGAAACCAAGAAACTAAGAAGCTAAGTTGCTCAGAAAC